>NEWO01000407.1:18344-102461 GCA_003013225.1 Phalaenopsis aphrodite
ATGCTTGCAAGAGGAGTAAAATTGTTCTAAAGCCGTGCTTTAATTATCCAAATCGGTACCAACATAAATGTGATGCGATAAACAGAAAACATGTCATATCTCCACCGCTTTAATCAAATATCCAAATCTAAATCCTAAAACATGCTCACATTTCATCCTTCACATGCTTTTAAAGTGAATACCTCAAAAATATATGAAAGTAAAGTGAACCAGCATGCTGTATCATTCAACAGAACCAAGTTCAAAGGCTCGGCAGAGAGGAAAACCGAAAGGATACAGGGCACCAAAGAAAAGGGGGATAAAGAGGTACCTCCTTAATGCCATGTAAACACTGCAACATAAGAATTCACTTCAAGGAAAAACTCTCACAGAAATCCCCTTTCCAATCTCCTCACAGCCAAAATTTCTACTCTCCTCTTTCGCAAACTTTTCTTTAACAACCCCAAAAATCTCAAAAGAAACTGTGTTTATAGGCAGAGAATAGAGGAGAAGAGAAAGAATACCACCCCAACAGTCCACGACACTCGAATCGGGCCAAAGAAGAAAAGGGACGTGCTCCCTGCTCACAAAAGGCGAAGCCACCGAAGCATCTCAGACCGAGCGGCAAGCCTAGTGGCAGCGAGGGAAGCATCGGGAAGAAGAGAAGATTTGCCATTCGAGTGTACCTGAGAACAAGTTTCCCAGAGTCAAACTACCAAGAAAAGGAAAACCACATCTCAGAGAGACTGACACGGCTTCGGGAAAGAAGGCCGCGGGCAGAAGAATGTCAGGCAAGGACGGACGAGGTCAACTTTCTCTCGCGTGGAGGAGGAAGAGCTCGCTCCGCTCGAGACCGAGAAAGGGAAAGGCCAGGCTCGCGAACGGGAGAAGGGAGACAGAACTCGGACACGGAGAGTGGGGAGTTAGGGCTTAAAGAGGAAAGGGAGGATTTGGTTTTATATAAATTAACATATATATTACATATATATATATGTATAAATATAAATATATATATATGTATATATATATATATATGTATATGTATATACATATATATGTATATGTATATACATATATATATATATACATATATATGTATATATATATATATATATATATATATGTATATGTATATATATATATGTATATATATATCTTAAATTATATGCTATTTATTTGCGCGCGGCGTCGTAACAAAATTGATGTCCTCCCTAGGCAAAATCGACGCCCCGGACGTGCCGGTGCGGTCCGTTTTGTCATCCGGGGTGGCTCGGACGACTTCATTGACAATCGGGTAAAACATGCGTCACAATTCAAATTTCACAAAATTTCGACCCGCGATCGATCATTTCAAAAGGTTTATTCGAGCCTTCGACAGGTAACAGTGCAAGCGATGTGAATTGTGATCAGACGTGTCGACTCTCCGAATTAAGAAGTTTGTGCACGCGGGAGTGCGAATTGTGCAGAAGACCACCCTAAGGCTTAAAAGGTCCTATAAGACTTCCTTTTGAGTTTCCTCATGCCGGTTTCATCCTTCTAAGTGCTAGAAGTTGACACCACACACGCGAAACCACAAAAGAGGATAGAAATAGGTCGAACTTCTAAAATGAGGCGGGTTTCGTTTCTAAGGTTCTAAGATGGTCGAAGGGAGATCCCTAAGGCTAGATCCTAAACCTTAAGAGGAAAACTAGACCTCACCAAAAATGAGGTCAACAGAGCTTTGTACATATGTTTGGGTACATATTTTATTGTATTGGATTTAGCAGCTTTGTATAGTTTTCATGTTATGGATAATTTGATTTCTATGGTTTTGAGTATGTATTTTAAATGCAATGTATCATCTATGTTGCGGCGGTTCAGTTAGACTAATTCATCACCACCTGAGTCCAAATTATAAAAGTCAAAACGAGTGCTGGTGAGAGTTTGTCCGACTAAATTGCATGCAGCTGTCGCACCTCAGCCGACCCTAAAGGGTGGTCTGTTGGGGTTTGACCGCTCTGATCGTGGAGTATAACTTGCTTGTAAGATGGTTTGATTGCCTAGTGATGTTGTTTCTTCACCTTGGAAAGTAGGATCTGAACATTTGATAATGTCCAATAGGGTTGTAATTTGACCACATTGACAATAGAAGATCTCATTTCTCTTAGATATTGAGCTATAGTTTTCTCTTCTGGCTCTACTAGCCCATATTTCAACATAAGTTATTTGAACTCAATTGTGTAATCCTCTATTGAGAGATCTTGTTGTTGCAATACATGATGTCTCAAGAATATAGACATGTTTGTAGCACGATTGGATCTTGGCGCTGAACTTTTCATGATGTTTGAGGACCTTCTGCCCTGCCAGTCTTGCTGTAGACCTGCAGTTTCCTATTTCCAGCTAGCTGTCCAACCGCTGATTCCACTGATTTCTTAGTCGTCGACATGGTTTCACCCTCCATTCTCATCCTACAACTCATCTTAACCCTCTCTTGATCTCTCTACATCATCTAGCAACCCTAGATCTATGTCACATACCCTTTTTTTTAAGAGCCACGAAAGTGGATCTTTGTTACTTCGATGATTTTACTCTATGCAGGATGAGCAAAATATTATGATGCTTCAGAAAAGAGTTGAGTATGTGAAATTGCATCGGATAAATCCCTTTCACATCACAAAGTGGGCTCACATAATCACTGCAAGCAACAAATGGTTATTACTTATGGTAAAAGGAATTTACAATCATGATTAAAAAAAAAAAAACATTTGCTCTCATCAGAACCAAAATTTTTATTGAGCCTTTTAACTTGGAAAACATTAAAAAGATGAAATGTTTAAAAAAAAAAATACTGTAAAAAGAAAAAAAAAATCAATAGTAATTGGATTTCATTGTTTTCTCTAATTATTGCAAACATTAATCGACGTTAATTTACACAGATTTGTATGCCTTTCATATAGTTTTGAGTCCCACCCACTATTCTACAGTGTGGTTGTCAGCAACTTGTCCCCTTCCAAGCTTTTAAGAGTACTCGTCCTGATTTCTATACTAAATGTTATTATAATTTCTAATCCTTTACATCTTTTTTTATCAATATAATAGATATTTTACAAATTTTTGTGAAGTGCTACCATCGCATAATATCTTTCTACTGTTTTAATTATCATTTATTTGATTTTGAGATGATTGAATAGTAGGCTAGGTAGGAGTCTATGAATTCAAATGCTTTCGAACCTTCTTATGTTGTTGATACCAGAGTTAAGCAAAACAACTAAATTGCAATTTTTATATTGAAATTAAATAGGGTTACAACCAACACATACGACAATAGGAAATAACAGCCAAGGGGACAACCATAAACCCAAAGTAGGGCTAGGGTGAAGGTAGTGGCTGGGTAGTAGGATGAGATGGGTTTGTTTAGGGCAACGGAAGATCGTGTAATGGCTGGATGGGGCAGCTGAGAGGTTGGATGGATGAATTTGGTGGAAGGGCTGGTGGCAGTTACGGGAAGGAGTTGGATTGGCGAAGGTAGGCTGGTTGGCTGGGAGTGGATAACGCAGGGAGGGAGGAGAGCATCTTGAGTTATGATGGAGTGGCAAAAGGGGGAGTGCAGTTGAACTTTAGGGTAACGTGAGGTGTGGTTGGGTTCTATAGGGGAGGAAAGGGGTTAGCGGTAGAATGTTGGGTGACAAGGGGCTGTTAGATGGTAGGGAAGGGTGACAGGAAGTTATGGGGCTGCAAGATCAACACAAGTGCTATTCTCGGGGGCGATTGCAGCGATTACAGCGGAGGGGAGGTTGTGAAGGATGGGAGACCTGAGAATAATCACCACCTTGGGATGAGGTATAACATGATTACCTTCTCGTCATTGGATACAACCTTAGAAAGGGAAAAGGGACCCCAAAGGCTGTTCTGACAAAAATCTCAAAGCAAAATTGAACCCTAAACTATCAAAACCACATATATGTACTAATAAATAGTTAGGAGAGGGGAATCCTTCCCATTGGGAGGTAAAACTAGCCCCCTTGGACCGGTCGACCCAAACAATAGCAAGGTTGAATCGGTTTTGTGCTCTCCAGCAAGTTTAGCTGTCCAGAGCCCTGTGTCAGTTTTCTGGGGTTGGGGGAGCTTTGACCTCATTCGTTGAAGTTTTTGGATACACGTTGACGGTGATAGAGTTGCTGTAAGCTTCCGAGGCTGAAGGATCTTCTATTGTTGTCTGAGAAGCACTTGTATCCCACTGAAAATTGCACCATCCTACAAAACACCTTAGGATTTTTTCTCCCTTGCGAGCATACGTCCATATCACTCCACCTTTCTGGGGGTCCATTACGGAGGTAAGCTGAGTTTACGTGTCATGCATATACTGTTGAATCCTCCCAAAGTAATCTAAGGTCGCCTCAACCTAATCCGAAGTGATGGTAACCTGAACCTCTCCGAATGGTGGTGGACATGGAGGTAATGCTCTATGTAATGATCGTCCCATGCTTGTAGTTGGTGTCTTAGTCTTATCATCTTCCGTCGTCACTAAAATTGGTTCCACTGATGTTATTCTACTGGCACGTGCATCTATGATCTTGGGTTCCACCGATGGAAGAAGGGCAATTCATTTCTCCTTGGTGAAGGAGTAGGTGTTTCTGAATCCATCATGTTGAGTACTATGGCCGAATTGCCACTGTCTCCTCAACTAAAGGTTGCAGACATCCATGGATACCACGTCGCACCACATCTGATCCTGCTATTGGTCCTGATCGAAAACTCCACTAGGCACCTCTGATTAGTGTTGATGTTGTTCCTTCTTCAGCCACGTCAGAGAATACAGCTGAGAATGCCTTTGAGTCATGAGACCCAATTTTTCTACCATCTCCGTATATACAATGTTCTTACTGCTACACCCATCGATGATGAGATTGCATACCTTCCAATTCACTGTAAAATATGTGCATAATAATTGCGGCGAAGCCACTGCGGATTCCCCGTATCCTTAGTCTGTAGATCTCGTCGAACCACAAACATCTCACATTCATTCGGTGAAGATGATACACCTCACCCTGTTCCTCAGTTGTCTCATCGTTGCTAAACTCCTCCACTGCGCCCTGTTCGGTAGAAGACATAAATTGACTCTTCAGGCAGATGGAGGCGATGTGCCCAAATTTACAGCATTTGAAGCATTTTCAGACGAGTATTGTAGTATGAGTGCTACTCATCTTATGCTTCTTCTCACGTGAGGTGGCTCTATCTTTATCCGAACCTGTTTTTTCAACTCCCTGAGGTGTTCTCTTGCTGTTGTCTCCAATTGCGAGCCGTTATTTGAATGGTGGTGGTTGCCCGCCTTGTTTCTGCTGTCTCCATTTTTAGGGCCAAGGTCTAGACATCTCCCAGTGACCAATACGGTTGTAATTGCACTATGTTGTTGATAACGGGCCCTTTAGAAACCCTAGCTAACGGACTATGGTATGCTTCTCTGGCTCGACTAACTCTTGAATAACTCTCACCTCATCTACAGCTGGTAAAAAAATGTCGTGAAAGCCTTCACTGATAGATCTCTTTGCTGTAGGTGGTGGAATCTCAAAAACATATTCAGGTGGTAATGAGGAGGTATGTATTTTCTCTACATCCCCTTCTTTTCACGTCTAATAGTCTTGCCACTGCCTTCTCTCTTTCTTTGCCTCTGCAAGTTTTCCATCACAAGGAGGCACTCTTTCTCAAGTTGGTGGCTGCAAGATTTACCCTTTTATTTTCTTACACTTTTTTGTACTCGAAGACCATCTCAATTGACTGTAGCCATTCAATGAAATCGTCAGAATGCATTCCTTCATCGGACTCTGGTAGATCCTCTTTTATACAAAAATCTTAGTGTCCTCTAAATGCAGCCTCCTCTCTTGGCTTTCTCTGATACTGAACTCCAAAATGTCGAGGCTTGTCCTTCTTCTCATTGAAGTTATCCCTATGGAAGGGATTTAGATCCTCGTCTCTTTGTCCTCTTTGACTTTACCAATCATGATCAAGGGTAATTTCCCCCTGGGTTCCATGATCAATCTCCGCGAGCCTCAATTAAAGGCGATAGATCTCTCATTGTATCTCGTTTCGGGTTGGTTCCAACATGCAGCTTCTTGATGGCATGATTAGGGTTTGGTGATTGGAAGAGGTGGTTGAGGATAGGAAAGAAAATCATTGGTGGTGGTGGTGGTGGTTCGGGGGGGGGGGGAAATGCTAGGAAACTCTAGGATATGATTAGGGTTGCTAGCTCTGATACCAATTGTTACCAGAGTTAATCAAAACAACAACAGAATTGCAATTTTTTTACTGTATTTAAATACAGTTACAACTAACACATACAAAAATAGGAAATAACAACAAAGGGAACAACCATAGACTCAAACTAGGGCTAGGGTAAAGATGTTGGCTGGGTAGCAGGTTGGAAGGGATGGGTGAGGTTAGGGCAGCCGAAGAGGGTTTATTGGCTGGATGGGGCAGCTGAGAGGCTAGATGGATGAATTTGGTGGAAAGGCTGGTTGCAGTTACAGGAAGGCTGGTTAGGAGTGGGTATCATCAAGGAGGGAGGAGAGCTGGTTGAGTTACGGTGGGGTGGAGAAAGGGGGAGTGGGGCTGGACTCCAGGGTAAGGTGAGGTGTGGCTGGGCTGTACGGGGGGAGGAAAAGAGTTAGCGGCAGGAAGCTGGGTGACAGGGGGCTGCAGGAACAACACAGGCACTGTTATCGGGGGCGGCTGCAGCGGTTATGGTGATGATTGCTGCAGCGGGGAGGTTGTAGAGGATGGGAGAGTCGAGGATAATCACTACCTTGGGATAAGTTACAGTCGGAGCATCTTCTCGCCATCGAATATAGTTTTAGAAAGAGAAAAGTTATGCCGGAGGCTGTCCTAACAGACATCTCAAAGCAAAACTGAACCCTAAAAAGTCATATCAACATGTATATATACTAAGAGGTAACTAGGCCAGCAGACCCAAACAGCAGCAAGGCTGAACTGTTTCTGCACTCTCCAATCGGTTCAGCCCTCTAGAGCCCTGTGTCAATTGTTTTTCTTGTGCATAATTCATATTTAGCTTTTTCTAATACCTCCTATGATATCCGTCTAAATATCTTGAATTATCCAGGTCCAAGTAATCTGGATATCCTTCAAGGTCATTCAAAAGCAACAATGTTTCTGATACTTAACAATGCAGCTCAAGGCATACTGTCATCATTCTTTTTTAAGTACGCAGGTAAATGAAGACTGTTTAGTTTTTTATTTGGTTGTAATTAATCCCTTGAGATAAATTTTCCTTCAATTTTTATGTTTTTAAATTTCTATCTTAATTGAGCAATGAGAAAAATGAGCATGCATAGTTGTATTCCTTGTTGTTTGCAGACACAATCTTGAAAAAATACTCGTCAACAGTTGCGACAATTTTTACAGGCATAGCATCAGCTGCACTGTTCGGTCATACCCTAACTATAAATTTTATGCTTGGAATTTCTGTGGTGGCTATATCGATGCACCAGGTTACAGTGGCATTCTTTTTTACTTCTGCCGTGGATTTGTATATTTTCTGAAAACCACAGGTTAATTTAATAGTTACATTGATATCTTGTTTATTTCTAGTTCTTTTCTTCAGTAGCTAAAGTCAAGGATGACACTTCAATGGGAACATTAGAAGTAATTGATTCTCCCAGGCACAGGTAGGCTATTGTTTTCACATGTTCTGAGGAAGCGTATGTTTTCTGCTTCAACTTTAAATTTTGTTTAATTAGGTTATTTCTTTTAATCCTACTGCGTAGATGATGGTGAGAGTTCATCTCTTAATGTAGAAATCCTGTTATTTTCTTAGAGAGGCCCACTAGCAGCAAGTTTTAATTGGGCTCAGTCAAAGAGGTTGAACTTAGGTTTCTTGTTCAAGCTTAACGTTATCGTTTTTTGTTTATTTTAATAGTCTTCCCAACCTGACTTTTTATCATTTGTTTGGCTAGTGAAAGATATTTTGGACGGTAGACATCTCTCAAAATTTTGTATTCGTTTATGCAATTTGCAGAGACAAATTGAAATTGCATATGACTATGAAATTTGGATGTTTAAAATACTATTGTCACTACTGATTTCCATATTTAAGCTAATCCAAGCAAATTAATGTTAGTGAATATATTCCAGCATATATTTAACCTTAATACAATGGAAAATTGGAGAATTAGAGAGCTTGGTAGCAGGCAGTTAGGTCAGATTTTTTTTGTACAAAATGCTAATCGTACCAGTTATATGGGTATGTGTCATCCTTTTGAATTTTCATTTTTTTACTTTGATATCTATTGATACCAGAGTTAACCCAAACAACAATAAGCAAATACATATTATTACTGAAAAAACCAATAGACGGTTACAAGCAATACAATGAAATGGAAAAACAAAAAATACAATGCTCAACTAGGTTTGTACCCACGGGGAGGTGGTTGGCTGGTAGTCTGGAAGGCTGGATGGCAATAGGGGGCGATGGTGGTAGCAAAGGGAATGTGAGAAGTTGACGGAACAACGAGAAGGTGGGCTGTTCGGGCGGTGGCAACAAGCAAGTGGAGCTAGACTGTAGTAAGGAGACACGAGGAATGTTTTTGGGTTCAGCGGGAACGACTATTCAGGGTGGCATCAGTGAGGGGGAATAATGGCGGCAACAATGCAGAATGCATGGGATTGTGGGACAGTAAAAGGAGGGTTGTCCCGGGAGTGCGGCTGCGTGGAGGGTGGTTGTACTGCGGGATAACAAAAGGAGGGTTATTCCTGGGTTTTAGTAGTGCGGAGGATGGGTGGACAATGAGGAACTGTATGAAGGACAACAAAAGGATTGGCTGTTGGGGCGATCAACAACGAGGAGGGATGCGAAGAAGTTGGGAATGGATAAATCACCACATCGGGAACAATATATAATCATAACACAACTCAACCCTTTGAATTGAATGATCACTTTGGAAAAAAAATACAACTAGAGCATCACTCGCCCTTAGATATAGTCGGAGCACCACTCGCCATTCGATTCGGTTCTAGAAGACGAAACTGGGATATTGATAGCTGTCCTAAACATGAACACAACAAAAATTGAAAACCTAAAACACTGGAAGCAAATTTATATGCCTTAGATAATTATGATTGGGTCCACTGTTGAATGAAGGTGCCAAACCTAAGAGGAGTTGATTGACTCTCCCCTTGCTCGAACCAGTTGGTCCAGGTGCTGGAATGCATTTTGGGGGAAGTTTCACACGTGCGTCAGAAGATGTACCCGCATCACTCTTCTGGGGTTGTGGGAGTTTCAACCTCCATATGTGAAAGGATCTTTCTCCTTATAGTATGGCGTTAGGTCATTCATGTTGAGGGTGGAGAAAATACTTTGTTTCTAGTAAATCAATCATGTAGACGTTGTCATTCCAATTTACATCCTGATAGAATAAGTACCCATCATCTTTTCGCACAGCCCACAACCCTTAACGGAAGCTACATATAAATGTAGATTTCCCACAGTGTAACTCTCGAGCCATTAATTATGTAATTTGTTTCTGTTATTTCTCGTACTTGGTTGAATTTATTTGATACAAGTCTGTTGGCTAAGATGTCTGACAAGTTTATCCATAGAGGTTGTTCTTTTTTAGGTATCAGCTCCTCAGACTCATTATCTTCTAGAACAAATACTGTTAATTCCGTTGGGTCTCATGGGGGCTGCTTGAATAACGTGCATCTTTCCCTCATAATTTGATAGTTGGTACTCCTTTGTGTCCTCAGCTTCGGCGTCCTCTATGTTATTACCCATTTCTTTAATTGCTTCCTGCTTAGTGAAATAAACGACAATCAAATGCATGATGCCGAAAATTGTGACACTTGATGCACTTCCGAGCTGGGACTAATTTGGGAATGCTGGTTGGCTTCACTGGTTCTCCACTCTGAACTAGTTTCTCTTTAAGTGGGGTCGACATGGATATTCCATTGGGTGTACTCGGGTTGCTTGATCTTGAGGTTGAACTTTCTTTGAGATGTGACAGTCATCTGGTAATATTATCTCTTCACTTTTGAAGCTAGGGTTCGAACATCCTTTGTGTAAAGAATGGGTACATTACAGGATTTTGTCAAATTATCATCGACAAATTTCAACAGTAGTAAGACAATATTCTGACGCAAAATAATATTAGCGATGAATTTGCGTCGAACATATAATCCGCACAAAAACGAGCATCATAAATGTAATTTACACTGAATGTGTCCAATGCAAACACCTTGTGTCGACATTAGCGGATGACATTGTCTATGATAGCCAGTTTCGATGCGAGTCATGTCGATGTAAACATTAACATATAGCATTTGTGCCATCATTTGCAAATGCAAACTTGCATTGTCATTTGCATCCACATTTTCTGCTGAGAAAGTTGATTAGCATTAGAATGTATCAAAGTTTATAGCGTCGGGAATTCTTGACGCAAAGCCGACACAAAGATGTAGCAAATTTCAAAAAAAAAAAAATAAATAAATGATTAAATTTTTACAACCTGCGCATAAAAAAATCACAAATATTTATTCATCACTAACACAAAACATAACATTTTGCACAAACAATTATCGATAATGAAAACAAATAGAATTTTACAAACATCATTTAAAATCTGTAAAAGTGCATATCTAATGAAAAAAATATATATGCAGTAAAAATTTATCCACATAATAAAAAAACATACGCAAACCCCTACAGAATATCATCATCATTCTCTCCCCAATCACCAAATTTTGAGGTCATATGCCTTGAAGATCTACAATTTACTCCACTAGGCGTACTATAGTATCCTCGACTCTCTGTTGTCCCTCACGTAGCTGACGGAGTTCCTCAGAGATAACAGTGACACACCGGGCAAGTTCCTTATGCTCCAATGATAATGATCTCAGACCACCCTGAGCGACTCGAGAGTGCTCATTCTCAAATGTAGGCCCTTTGCTTCCAGACTGTACACCCCACACTTCTTTTCTGTCGCTCGCCTTAACATCTTAAAAACAAACTGCTCAATGGTAGATTGATTACCACTATTACTAGCGGTTATCGAGCATTGGCTTTGCCTCTGGCTTTGAATGTCTCAAATGTCTCATACTCCTATATAATTAGAACTAAGGATTTATTAACATTCTACATTAATAATGTAAGAAAAATGTAGATTTTTTTTTACTTACATTTACACATTAAGAGAGGTCAGAGACGCACTGTTGCGTCTCTGAGCACCGATGCACCCGGATTTGCAACTTCGCAATGGTGGGCGGCTGGCGAAACTTGAGCCTGTGGACATGAAAAAATAATAAGTATCATATAATTGCACATCATTGAATTGCCGAGTATTTAGTGAATCTTTCCAACTTACGACAGTACTCTATGTGTGGGACCCATTCTCTAATGTGAAGTGCAGCTTCCCTAACTTTGTCGGTCCTCCTATTTTGCTAGTTTGTTGTCCTCTTCCTCTAATAATTGGGAGAGGTCTAAACTTTGGTCAACTGCGTCTAAATCTCCTCTCCAACCCAGATAGGTTGCTCCACTTTCCTACGGGCTGTCGTGAATATATCACCCAGCTGATGCCTATCTCGAACTTAAAATATATGTCGGATCTGCTAGTGATGCTCTGCCAACCAGTGGAAGGACCTTTGCAAATTAAAAATTATACAATAATTATTAGTATAACAAAATACTTTGAAATTTTAATTCTAATTCATTTTAACTTATTCTGCCTCGAACTCCCTAAACCACATATCTCGAATTACAATTGGGATCTGCTTCCAAGAGACAACAACAACAAATCTTTATCACATTAAATGTGGTCGGTTATATGATTTCCTTTTCTCCATTGCGTCCTATTCAGTTTATATTTTCATTTAATTCTAATAAATTAAGATCAGTTTTTATTACATAAGTGGAATCTAAAGCATCAATTTTCTTAATCGAATCATCAAATGGTCGACGTTTAATGTGACCAAACCATCTAAGACGACTCTCTCTAATTTTGTCCCTAACGGGAGCTACACCAACCCTATCACGAATATATTCATTTTCTATTTTGTCTCTTATGTGAAAAGCCACTCATCTGCCTAATCATTCTCATCTCGACAACACTTAATTTTGTTTTATGCTTCTCTTTTATAGGCCAACATTCAACTCCATAGAGCATTTCAGTTCTCTCCATCATCTTATAAAATTTTCCTTTCAGTCTAAGCAATGCTTTTTTATCACTAAATAGGCCCGAAACATTCCTCCACTTCAACCAACCAACATGAATTCTACCAATAACATTCCCATCTATATCACCATCAGTTTGAAAATAGACCCGGGATATCTAAAGCGTTCACACCTTTTAATAATTTGATCACCCATAGTTACAATTCTGTCACTAGAGCTACTACTACTAAAATTACATTGCATGTATTCAGTTTTAGTTCTACTCAAACAAAGTCCTTTAGACTCCAATTTAGACCCCCATAATTCAAATTTTTTATGAGCTTTCTCTCTCGGCTTATCCACGAGAAGGATATCATCAGCAACAAACGTACACCAAGGTACATCTTTTTGTAAATATCCAGTAAGAGCATCCATAATTAAAGCAAAAAGATTTGGCCTTAATGCCGATATGGGTTAACACTGTCATTGCCTGGTCCCAAGCTCCTGATGTGAAAAGTGGAGGGTAGCGTTAGGTAGTCGACAGTCATTGTAAAATTTATCGAAAAATCATAACATGAATCTGCTTCTAAGAGAGGTACAAAAAAATTATATCTGCTATTAATGATCTCCATGATAAGCGTGATGAGTTGCCTGGAGAGGTAGAGCCTGAAATAGAAATATTGGTTACACAAAATATCGTAAACATCGTTCAGTTTTTTATAATATAAAAGGTAACATACGAGTCTTCTTCTAACTGAATATATATCCGTCTAAAGGCGCTGTACCTCATAGTGATGGGACTAGAAGGGCCCGACTCATCTGAGGAGGGAGGTGGTGGCTGATTAGGAGGTGTTGACTGAGTGCTCAGAATAGAATGTGCTGCAGAGGGGCTGCAATGGTAGGAGCAGATGGCCAAAAATGAGAAGTAGGGTTGATTGAAGCGGCTATAAAATGTATGAGAGGGGCTGCAATGGTGGTGGTGCTGCTTATCAACATAGTACTACTGCTTTCTAGGGTAGAGTGAGATACCGACTTATTTTTCATTCTTTGTCATTCTGTATGTGCTAAAAAACTAACGAGGTCGGTGAGATGGCTGATCTCTACTACCACCTGAATCCATTTGTAACTGGAAGAAAAACATTAATAAAATTAGTACTAAGTACAATAGTAAAAACAATTAAGAAAAACTAGGAATGCACAGAAATAAAACAAGAAACATTCCGTAACATGTAAAAATATCAAAAAACGTAGATAGCTAAATCTACAAGAGTTAAAATTATGAAGAAACTAAATTCTAAATATTCATATCACTTTTAGTCTGCTTCATAATGAAGTTAAAGTTTCTTCATTTATATCCTTATCAAAGTTATACATAATTTGATTAATATTATCATAAGTTCTCATGATATCCTCTAGGGTAAACATTTCTTTGATATAATCAAGCTGAATATGAAAGTCTGACATTTCTTGCTCTGGACGAATGTGTTCAATAATAGTTTGCCTCTGAATAGGCTATTTAGATTTATTCTTCATATCGATGACCCAATCAATTTTATCTCCTAGGCTAGCAGAGTATCATAGATAATAAAATTGATTAGTTTGACGTGCTAGAATAAATAGGTTAAATTTTCCATATCTTCTATTCATTTTAATTTCGTTAATATCACATGAGTTTAGCATTTATATTTCTCGATTAAGAATAAGATCAAACCATTCATAGTTGAGTAGATGTACATTACGCCCAACATAACCCATATATTGTAATTGCGGTACTTCAAGTATGTCATAATAATTGATATCACTATTCGAATGAGTATTTCCTTTAACACAACCATCCCAATTATACGTCTTCTTTTTTTTTATACCAGGAACTTGTGTGAAATTTATAACCATTCACATCAAATTTTTACCACATAATAATATTATGATGAAACCCCAATGTAAGATCTAATAAGCTCTGATTTATAACTCTGTTGTTTTGATTACGATCCTCTAACTAGTTCAATAATATAATTAGTTTTACTTTGAGTCAAAAACTATATTACGTACCAGTGAATTAAATAGTTAATTCAACATACATATAATTTGAACAATATCAGAAGCTCTTCTTCAATCTTTTTATTTATATTAAATTTATCATCAATTTTTAAACTGTCGATATACAATCTGTCAATATAATTGTTATTTGTATGTTGAAGTTAATTAGTATAATATTCCGAGTAATAATTCAAACTATTTTTATTTACTAGAAATCTTTTAGTATAAATGAATATACTTCATCTCAGTCTAGTATAACATGTAATATCACCGCTCGAAGCTCTTTATTATTAGCGTGTGCTATGCCTCTCTGATGGCCCTTTTAATGTTTGAAATATAAATAATTCAGAATCTCAAATAAATTAACACAGTAAATAATTCTAACTTAAATTGTAAGACATCGACATTACAAATTTCTCAAAGGATTACATCCATGTGTTACGCTTTGATCCTCAAGTATAGCCTTATAGCATAGATGTGTGGACAGATGCTACAATGAGTAAAAAAGATAAAAAAAATATTTGCTTGAGCTTGTATAATATTAACTGAATACTCAATTAAAATTTTCAATGAATTAACTTTCAGATTTTGTGCATACAACTCATTGAAGAATGCATTGATTTCGATCAATGAATTATCAACTTTGGCAGGGCATTGTATTCAGTTGGTAGTGATTACTGTAAAAAAGCATGACACTGATGTTGAATATCTTCTTTGTTCGTAAGTCAATGTAGTGATTCAATTTTGACACATATCCACTAGAAAACTTCAGAGAATGCATCCATTTTCATAATGTTTTTTGTTGATGTAATGTGAGAAAAAACTCTTTTTCGTCCAATTACATGTAACATTAAAATCAGGAAGATGATTTGGAGTAAGTTCTAGCATCTCAGTAATTTTGGTATTTCATTAATCATATGCCATAAATCAGCTTTAGTTATCCTCGGGGGTGAAATTAATTTGTTAACGCAATTTTTAAAGAAGACATCTCTATTTCTTTTGTGGGTAGAGACTTGGATGTATGAAACTCATGGGATTATCACTGAATGGGACAACGCGACGATGACTAAGCTGCTACAAGATAGTATGAAACTTGAGGTTTGACAACATCATACTAACATGGGGCGTGATATTGTTTTCCTATTTAACTTTAAATAAGTTTTGTTTTTCTTCAGTAATAGAGAAAGTAATAAATTAGCCCAATTTTGTTCCCAGATTGCTTTGAATAGGTCATTTGTTTGGAATGCTCACACTTTTTACTTTGCATTTTTGAGTGTGGTGGAGGCTGATGCCAACCATGCTGCACATTTTGTGTAGCTTTTATAGCTCTCTTTTGTATTTTGTGATTTTATATTAATGCAAAATACATACCCTTCACGAATGGGTGATCGTGGGCTAGAAACTTTCTATGACAATCAAACTATAAAAATTTTCTTCCATGTTTTATGGTTAACGCATTGGACATATCCATACAATAAGAACAAACTAATTTTCCAGCAGTGCTTCAACTAGATACCATCATTTAAGTCAGAAAATCACTAATTGTCCACATATGAGTATTTTTAAACTAGAGATTCTATTTCGTAGCAATATCATAAGTTAACACACTTGTTTCTTACAATTCTTTATGCTTGTCTATTAAATGTTATAATTATATATTAATTTTTCCCTTTGGGTTGTGGGTCTAATACGATCATTGTCAAAATTAAAAATGACATGGTTATGCACATATCAGTGGGTAAGTTACATGTAATAATCACTGACCAATATGAATAGGTTGTTGCAGCATGACTGCTGGCGTGGCTTTGGACATATTAGGGGGCACGTTACATGTCATAATCATTGGGCAACATGAGTGTGAATCTGTCTGCGTATAAGTCAAGCCTAATCCTCTGTGATTTAGGGTCTGTTTGGGGCTGCTGCAGCTTATCCAGCTTCTGTTGATAAGCAACTGATTTTGATATTCTGCCGAACAACTGATCCAGATAAGCTGTTTGACTGTTTGGTTTGTGCGTATGGAAAATAACTGATTTTGGAAAAATGACAATTTTTCCCCTGTTCTGAATAGACTGTTTATCTGTTTTGTTTGTGCTTTTGGTAATCGACTTATTTGCAAGTTGATACATACTATAAGCTAAAATATAAGCGTCAGTTATGTCTAATCTAGTTTGTTCATAAAAATTTTAATTATCTTTGAATTCAATGCATTACCTAGAAGTTAATCTTGGGCTGGTGATAGGCACCGACCGACTCATAAGGTTATTGACCAAGATTCAACAAACATTTTTGCTTCTGATCTTTTGTCATTGGGGATATTGGTGGCGCTGATTCTTTACCTATTGGCTCTGATAATGGCATTTCTATCATTCAAGGACCAATGGATAAAGTGTTTGAAATTCTACATTCTAGGAGTGAAAAAATTGCAAGAAACCATATCATCACTCTCCAAAACATTCTAGATATTATGTTAAGACTTTTTTTAGTGAGGACCATTGTGATTTTCTCCTTTAGCCATCTTTGTTTTTTGTCAGTTTTGCTCATAGATTTTTTTTTATTTTTACTTTTGTTAATTTAACAGCAATTGCATTATGTTGTACTTTTTTCCTATGCTTGATAATAAATTTTTTTGTTTTAGAAAAATTCAAGTCACATATTTTATACTAAAGTCTCTCGCTAGTAGCTACAGTGGGGTTAAATGCTCAGTGGGCTCATGATGACCTTGAGCACCTCATCCAAGTTTACCCCATTTGAGCTCATATCTTTAGGATTAATCTTGTTACGGCTTTTGGGTGGTGGTGCTCATTCGCCATAGTACAGCCTTGCCATGATCACAACGTACAATATTAAGCTAGTTAATTTTGCAGAAGCATTATTACACTTTTCTCTATTTCAACTAGTCTCATTCTTGTAGCAATGAAACGACATTAAGCATGTAAACATTTGATCGAATTTTTTTATGGTCATTTAGAAACTTAAATTCGTTTTTGTAAACCAATTTAATCATCATTTCTTTTTCAACTTATCTGTAGGGCAAAGTATTCATCCTTAATAAACATGACTACCGGTGCAGCTGAGACTGTAAGGAGCATTTCCCATTAATCTTTGGAAGTTTTGTTGCACTTGAACCTACTCATCCGTACCTTATGTTTTCAGGCTAGCCATCATGCGGTACTTGATGATAGGATACCTCTCCTGCCCCGCTAAAGATTCAAAAGGTATGCACCTAATATAATTTTTCAAAGAAGGATTCTCATACTTGTTTAGGAATTTTGTGAAGATATGATTGTGCTTTTTATTTTTATTGCCCTACAATACTTCCAGGATTTGCTCGCCAAGCAAGCTTGCTATATGCACACTCTCTAGACCTTGAATACCACAAATGTAATTTTTGCATCTAATAAGCAGTGCAACGAGATTTTTGAAAGTCACTTTAAATGCATCTTTGGGTATCTTGATTTTGCTTTATAGGCCGTCCATTTTAAGTATAATCCTTAAAATATCAATTGATTGTGGCATGTGGAGGATGGAGGGAGGAGGGAGGAGGGAGGAGAGCGGGCATGATACCAGCGTTAACTCAAATCACAACGGAAAAAGATAAATTTTTATGTAAAGCAAATAAGCGGTTACAAGATTGCAATGAAAAGGAAATACAACAAAAACCACTCAACACTAACAAACTCAATTAAAACAGATCCCAAGAGTGGTGATCGGTGAAAGAGTTTTTGAGTTGGTGGGTGCAACTAGGGAAGGAAAGGGGAGTGTTGGTCGGTTGCAAGGATAAGGTTGGGGGGATATGAACTGCAGTGTGTGTGGGTTGTTTGGGTTGGGGCAGCGATTAGGTGGCAGGGAGCTGGTTCGACAATGCTAGAACAACTGCTAGGATGCGGGGGAAGGGATTCTGTGAGGCTGGGAGAGGTGGTAGGAAAGGGGTTGGTTGGGTGCTGGAAAGCGATGGCAAGCGATGGCCCCAAGGTAGAGGGAGCTAGGTGGTAGGCAGTTGCAGGAAAACAAGGAGGGTGTTTTCAGGGTTGCTGCAACGAATATGGTGATGACGTCAAAGAATGGAAGGGTGGTGGGCTACAAGACAGCTAAGGGAGGGTTGTCCGGGGGCTACGACAGTGATGAGATGACTGGAAAGTGGTTTCAGAGGAGTTGAATGGGATAAATATTTCTGTTGGATTGAGCTATAGCTGGTGCACTTTTGTAAACATTGGAGAAGGTCACCACCTCGGACGAGCTACAACCAAAACACCACTTGTGGTCAGATACAACCCTCGAAGGGGAAAACAGACACCAACGACTGACTTGACAAAAGTATGAAATTTGGAAGAACAAAAAGCAAAACCTAAAGACAACATACAACATATTTATAATTGATACTAGTAGTTCGAATATGAAGCTATTAGAATAGAAATGAAATACAATTAGGAAGGGAAGAAAAAGACAAGGAATAGAGGAGGAAGGGGGCGAGAGATTCAGAGAAGTTGGATACTCTCCCTTTGGGCGTCCACGGTACTGTGGCGGCTATAGTATCACGTACTGGTAAGCTCCTGCGTCATTCTCCCTAGGTTGGGAAGCTTCAACTTCATATGTCAAAGCTTCTCCTCATTTTATGAAGTTAGGTTCGCGCCATTGAACGTAGCGAAAACATTGTAGTCTCCTGACAAGTTGATCTTGTAGGAGTTTTCATTCCACGACACATATTGATAGAATAAATATAAATCCTTTTTTGGCATATCCTGAGCTAGAGCTGCATATAGATGTTGGCTCCCATAATCTAATGCTCGGGCCCTTAAGCTTGAAACTTACTTCTACTTCTTGTATGCAGCAGAATGTAGCTGATAAATAAGTAGATGAGGAGAAATCAACTCCTGGATGAAATTTTTATTAGGTTGCACCACTCTCATGGATCCTATTGAAGTAATTCCTTCCCCATCAAGCTTCTAAGACAAATTTCAAGGCTGGGTTTCATCTCTATGTCTGGATATCTGATGACGGGTATCATGCTTAATTGTATCTAACATCTGAATAACTGCATCTATTCTTCCAGACATGACACAAATGAGCTTCATTTCTGACGTGTTGGACTTCTATCAATAGGGAAAACTCAGGAATGAGTTTACGGATCTGAATGGTTTGAATTTTTGTTATTTTGGGTTAACATACCTTTGGTGTCAGGTCCTCGAACTCAAGATTGCCTTGGAAACTCACCGTGAAGTCGGTTGGAGTCTCTCCGACATGCTTAGCTGAAATTTTGTGATCTTTTCCTCCTCAATTGGAAGCTGGTCCACTTTCGTTTCCTCATCATCTTAAGTGCCTACTACGTCATCACCCAAATTTTCAAGAAAGCCCTGCTCAGTGAAATAGATCACCCCTGGTTGTGTAGTCTGATTTGACATGCCAAAATTAGTGACACTTGCAACACCTTTTGTCTGAGGCAGATTTAGGGATGCGGATTGGTTCAACTTGTTATCTACTCTGATTAACCTATTCCTCTGATGGGGTAAGCTTGGATGTTCTTCTGATTGTAGTCTGGCTGTAAGACCCTGAGGTTGAGTGCTGCCTGTAAGACACGGTGGACACCCATTGATGTTGTCTCTCCACTTTTGAAGCTAGAGTCTGAATTTTCTATCTATAGTAAGCTGTTAGGAACCGACGGTGGATCTGCCAATTCGTCTTTAGATTCTTCTATTCTTCATATGCTGGCTCTTCTCTTGAACTCCTCTGATACTAGATTCCAAGCGTCACGACCATTGTTCTGCATCCCTAAAGTCCTCCCTATGAGAGGGATTCAGACCCTTGTCTCTTGTGCCCCCTTGATATCTGCAATATCAAAGGATAACCTTCCCCCGTGTTTAATCCTCAATATCCGCAAGCCTCCACTGAAGTCGACAGTTCTCCTGTTTTATCTCTTCCCTGATATGCTCGTGTATGTATCTCCTTGGTGGCATGACTAGAGTTTGGAGTAAGAGATGAAAGAGGGTGTAGAAAATTTAATTTGGGATTGCTGATTTTGGAAATCAGCAAAGAGAATTTATATTTAGTTCAAATTTGGCTATGGTTTGGTGGTTGGTAGGGGAAATAAAATTTTGGTTGAGGTGGCTTGGGTAAGGGCAGATGCTAGGAAACTCTAGGATAGGACTAGAATTGGGTTAATTTTGATACTAAATGATACTTGAGTTAACCAAAACCACAACAAAAAAGGCCGATTTTTATTCGAAGCAAATAACAGGTTATAACATGATAATGAAAAGAAAATTCAACAACAAACACACAACACTAAACTCAATTAAAGCGGATCCCAAGAGCGGTGACTGGTGAAAGATGTTGTGAGTTGGCTGTGGGTGTGACCGTAAAGGGAAAGGAGTGTTGGTCAGCTGTAGGGAGAAGGTTGGGGGTATGTGAACTACGGTGTGGGGGTTGTATGGGTCGGGGCATCATTTAGGTGGCAGGAAAGGGACTGGCTGGGTGCTGGAAGGCGACGAAGAGGGTTGACAACAAGATGGGAGGAAGCTAAGTGGTAGGCGGTTGCAGGAAAACAGTGAGGAGGGTGTTTTCCAGGTGACTGTAGCAAAGCAATGGGAAGGGTGGTGGGCTGCGGGACAGCTAAGGGAGAGCTGTCTGGTGGTTTCGACAGCAAAGGGGTTGGCTGAAAGGGGTTTCAAAGGAATTAAATGAGATAAATATCCCCGCGTGATCGAGCTATAGCCGGAGCACAACTCGAATCTTTGGAGAAGGCCGCAATGTCAGACGAGATACAACTGGAGCACCACTCATTGTTGGATACAACCTTCGAAGGGGAAAACTGATGCCGACGAATGTTCTGACAGAAATCTGAAATCTAGAAGATAAAAAAACCGAACCGTAAAACAATAAACAATATATTTATATGTACTAGTAGTTAGAGTTGGAAGAAAATAGAATAGGAAGGCAATAGATATAAGAGGGAATTGAAAAAGTCAAGGAATAGAAGATAAAGAAATAGAAATAGAAATAGAAAAAAAAGATAAATAGGTAATAAATAAAAAGAGGAAAGGAATAGAAATAGGAAACGAAGGTGGACAATAGATTTGGAAAGAGATGATCCTCTCCCTTTGGGTGTCAACGTTATTGTAGCAACCCGAGTTTGAGCATGCATATGAGAGGAAGTGTTTAGTTTTTTAGAGAGAAGATCGTGGTTTTAGTGTCATGAAAAGGTGCATGGTTGGGGTGTTTAGAATGTAAGTATGTAAAGAATAATTGTAGAAGAACGATCAAACCAAAAGTTTAACATAAGATAACTTACTAATACAACTCGTATTGGTGTGTGTTTGTGTATTGTTTACGACACAACACTAGATTTATGCAGTTGCGCTTGTGTCATCTCTCTAGCAATAAACTCCAATGCTTTGTTTCTTCTATTTTTTATTTATTCTTTTGCTTTAGCTGGAGACACAAACTAATGCATATAAAGTGGTAAGTGTTTTGTGTTGTATTGTTTTGTATAAAATAAAACCACTACTGCTCTAATGGACAAAATACACAACATGTGCGTTCCTATGGTTGTAAGGTCGTGGTGGAGGTGCATATGGACTTTTTGTCAAATATATATATATATATATATATATATATTTTTTGCTAAATTTCCTTTTGTTTTTCCAAATTAGTGCTTGGTGTGCTAACCATTGAAAAGCAAAGCAGATGAAACAGACCTAAACAAGGCCATAATTTTTACTTTCTAATATCCTTTTTTGGAGTAATTAAGCCGTGCACTTAAAAAAATTCTCACCCAACATTATCATGTTTAAGTGATTTCAAGTTATTTTTTAGAAGTCAGATGAATTTTAAATAAGACAAGAACAACAATAAGCCTTTATCCAACTAAGTTGAGTAGACTACATGAATCATTTTTCTCCATTACGTCCTATTGAGTGCCATATTTTAATTTAAGTCTAATAGATTAATATCATTTTTTAAGCAATATGCCTAAGCCTTTTTAGTTTTACCTCTACATTTCTTAACAAAAGTGAAATCTAAAACATCTACCGTCCTAACCAGGTCATCAGATGATCGACGTTTAATGTGACCAAACTATTTAAGACGATTCTCTCTAATCTTGTCCGCCACTGGAGCTGCACCAACCCTATCATATATATATTCATTTCGCACTGTTTCTAAGTGTAATCTACTTATCCACGTAAGCATTCTCATCTCAGCAAAACTTAACTTTGCTTTTTGTTTCTCTTTTAAAGGCCAACATTCTGCGCCATAAAGAATTGCAGGCCTCTCAATCATCTTATAAAATTTTCCTTTCAGCCTAAGCAATTCTTTTCTATCACAAAATAGGGTTTATGCATTCTTCCACTTTAACCAACCAACTTGAATTCTACTAATAACAACCCCATCTATATCACTATCATTTTGAACAATATACTCGAGATATTAAAAATGTTCACAGCTTTTAATGATTTGATCACTCATAATTAAAACTCTACTACTATAGCTACTATAATATCACATTTCATGTATTCAGTTTTTGTCCACTCAAATAAAGACCTTTATACTCTAGCATAGACTTCCATAATTCAAGTTTTTCCTGAACTCTTTCTTTTAGTCTTATGCACAAGTAAGATATATTAACAAAAATTGCACACCAAGGTAGGTCCTCCTGTAAATATCCAGTAAGAGCTTCCATAACTAAAGAAAAAAGATAGTAAAGCCGATCCCTGATGCAATCAAACTGAAATAGAAAAATAGTTGGTAAATCTTTTTTCTGTTTGAACAAAAGTAACAACTCTAGTATATATATCTTTAATGAGTTAAATATAAGTCATATCAACATCTTTCTTCTCTAGACTCTCCAAAATACTTATCTTGGAACCTTATTATAAGCTTTTTCTAAATCATAAAAAAATTTATTGTTAATCCTCATTTTCTCTGTACTTCTCCATCAAATTTCTCAACAAATGAAAAGTTTCCATAGTAGACCCGCTCGACATAAATCCAAACCGATTATAAGAAATCCTTGTATCACTTCTTAACCTATATTCGGTTACCCTCTTCCATAGTTTTAAAGTATGAAACACCAACTTAATTGCTCTGTAATTTGCACATTTTTTGTGCATCCTCTTTATTCTTAAAAATTGGGGACCAAAATACTCTTTCTTCGCACCTCAATCATTTTTTTTGTTCTAATATAATAATAAAGAGTTTAGTAAGCCATCCCAAATCTCCTAAATATGTTGGATATCATTTGGTTCAGTTTTCCTTAAAACTTCCTCAACTTATTTTTTACTAGTTCGACGGTAAAAATAAAACGTTTTATTGTTATCAATGATAATATAAAATTACTAATATCAATCGTATTTTTAGAAACTTTATTGAAAAGTTTATCAAAAAAGCTCACCCTTCTATGCTGAATATTAGATAAGACATTTACTAAAAAGTTTTTACAGACTTCATAATTTGTTTCAAGGATTCCTAGCTTTCACAACTTCTGCACTCTGTGATGGGGGAGTGCAACTCAAAAATAGTTTGAATGGGGTAAGTTGCATAGAAAACTAGTTACAGGATTTATAAGCCTGAGCCAATTATCTTGGATTTTAGTGGTGAATAATGGCTCATAACAAAATCCTATTATAAACCTTGTCAAAGATGGATGATGTACAATATTAAAACAAATTACAAGAAACCTAGATATTAACAAGAAAGATATTACCCAAGTGGTCCTTCTCAAGGATGGATTTGATTAATGAATACTTGGTAAAAATATCTCCAAGATGGTCTTTAAAAGGTAGCTAACTATCTTTATAGTATAGGCAACTAACAAATAACTACTAAAATCTTTATCAAAGATAGAAGTTGTTCAATATAAAATGAAATTACGATATACCTAGAGATTAACAAGAAAGTTGTTACCTAAATGGACCTTGAGAATGGATTTGATTGATGAATACTTAATAAAAATCTCCCCAAGAAGTTCTTTAAAAGGTGTCCTAACTAACAGGAAACTCCAAAAATCCCTTTAACGACTTGCCAAACTAATTGTTACAGGCCAGATTGTGTGACAGCTAACCTTGGTGCATTCATGAGAGCGAGCATTTAGGAAGTTTTCTTTTAGATATTATTAGCATTGATTTATTTCCTTTTTCTATATTTCCTATTTTATATATTTCATTAATGTTTTATTTATTTCCTATTTTATGTCTTTTCTATGTTAGGAGTCATGTAATTTGTGCTTATATCTCCACTTTCATTTCAATAAGATCATTCAACTCAATTCTCAAATTCTAAATGGTATCAGAACCAAAGATCTATCTTTAGCCGCCGACCACATCTTCTCATCATTGGAACTTCCTACAGGCCTCCCTTCTCTGCAGTATTTAGTCGTTGGCCTCCCTTCTGCAGTTTTTCAGCTGCTAGCTTCCTTGCAGGCTCTCTCGTCATTAGATTTAAGCAGTTGATCCTTCCTGCTGATTTTTCTAGCCGTTGAACCTCCCTTCAGCCGGCTAAATCTCCTTGCAAGATTCTCCTGTCGTGTTGTTTTCTCTTCTGCAGGGTCTACCTCCACTAATCTTCCATGCAGGATTTCCTGCCCCCGCTCTGCCTTCTGCTGCCAGAATCCTTTTATGTTGGGGCTATCCAACCTCCCTTTTGGTTTTGTTGGAATCATGGAAGACTCCACCATCAAGCTTCCTTCCGAAGGCGTACTTGAGTGCACCGTATGATCAACACGGACCGCAATCCCTTACCAAATGTGAGACCTGAAAACCATATGAACATCCTGATCACCACCCATAAACACGCGACGCTAATTTCCTCAATTGGTTTGAAGCCAAGTCATTGTTCGTCAAAGGTCGAGGTAAATTTGGTCTTTTCACAGGTATGATTCGTGAATTTTCGAAGACTGACCCGACATATGTAGCGTGGGAAGTAGAGAATACATGGTCATGTAATGACTGATTAATTCCATGAAAACCTCAATTGATTTTTCGTATTTGTTTCTTTCATATGCGAGTGCTCTCTAAACTATCGTTTGTGATACCTACTTGGATATAACTAATTCTGGCTAGCTCTATGAGGTTTCTAAGAAGATTTGCGAGGCGAAGTTGGGGTCAAGGACGGTGACCCAGTAGTACAATGACTTGGTTGTCTTATGGATATACTACTTGGTTGTCTTATGGATGAAAAGCGATCTCTACCACGATTACATTTGGGACTCTCCTACTGATCTTTCTCTTTTCCAAAAAAAATGGAAAAGGATCGTGTTCCAAAAAAAAAGTGTCACGGACCACATGACCGGGTGTTCACTTGCTTTCTCGACATATTCTTCGTGCTCCAGAAGAGATACTTTTAAATTTTCGACGACTCCTATAGTTCCATTGCGGGTAAAGGGTTTGTTGTTTTTACAGCCGGCCTGGCTTTGGGATTCGTTGCACGTTCCTTTGCTGAAGTGTAACATGTTGTCGGTTAGTAAGTTGACATATGACCTTGATTATGTTCTTCAATTTTCTCATAATGTTTTTCTTTTAGGATCATCGTTCGGGGGAGGATGATTGGAACTCAAGCGGGTAGGTGGGTTGTACTTCTAGGAAAAAGACATTGATGATGTAGACACTCAATCTCATATCTAGTTTTTCCAGATCCATTGAATGCCCTATTATGCTTGTATATTGCCGGTTTGGTCATCCCTGTTTTCACTCTTTAAAATAGTATCCTTTAATGTTCTTTAATAAAAATCTATCTAGTTTAAATGTGAGATTTATCTTTTAACTAAACATCAACGTGTATCATATCCAACCCACCCTTACACTTATCACCGAACTATACCAATAAATAGTGGTTCCTTACCTTAATTGATGACCATACTCAGATGACTTGGGTTTATATTATATAGAACATGTCTGAAATGACAGCATCTTAAAAAAAATTTCATTCATTCATTTTGACCAAGTTCAAAATCTCTATTCAAGTTTTTAGGACTGACCACGGTCGTGAATATTTTAACTCTATATTGGGAGAATTCTTAGTTTGTAAGGACATCTTCCATTATAGCTCTTGTATGCATACCCCTCAATAAAATGAGGTAGCCAAGTGGAAAAGTTGATTCCTTGAAGTTGCTCACTCCATTATATTTCAGTCTAATGCCCCAAAGTGTTTTTGAATGACGACGTCCTTACGACCACATCTCATCAATAGGTTGCCGATAAAAATCCACAACTTTCGGATCCTATTATCTATTTTGATGTCATGTTTTCTTACCAATCGGTTCTTCTCCACATTAGGCCCCAAAATATTTGGATGCACTGCCTTTAATCAGTGCACTACCCGAACTCGTAGTAAAATTGATCATCGTTCAATCAAATGTATCTTACTCGAATATTTTGCCACTAAAAAAGGGTATCAGTGTCTTGATCTTACCATTAGCAAAAGTGTTGATGTCTTCTTTTTTGAAAGTGTTCTCATCTTCCCTAACAATGCCTCAATTGAGGGGGAGCTGGAATTTCTGGACACTATTCTTTTTCCGACTCCGTTAGACATACCTACTACCGCCACTAAATCTGAAGAAACCTCTGTCCCTCTGGATCCACCACAAACAATACCAATATCTCCTCCATCCACTCTGCGTCTACACTCGAAGTACCAAATCCATGGGTGTGACTTGTCACAATGCCTCTACTCTTGAGCCCACTGCCTCATTTTAGGTCCTGGAATCGACTCCGGCCAACATTTTCGAAACGACACTTTCTCAATCCGTGGGGATCACTCCTACTCTGAATGAGGTCTTGAATTCTCTCACTGAGGTACGCAATCAGGCATGCTTTCTTTATCCTATGGAAAAATATGTCTCTTTCCACAGCTTATCACAGACCTACAAAGCATTTGTCACTTCTTTGACAGATCTTTGTCTTCCATCCACTATTGAGGTTGCATGGGATGACCTTTCTTGGAAGATGGCAGTCATCGATGGGATGAATGCCCTTCTGGAAAATCATACTTAGGATGTTGTCGATCTTCCTCGAGAAAAGAAAGCAGTGGGTTTGAATGCAACAGGGCAAGGTTGGTCACCAAAAGCAATTCAGAAACCTATGGAGAAGGCTATGAGGAGACGTTTGCTCTGGTGGCTAAACTGAACGTCATTTTGGTTCTGTTATCCCTTCTCGTAGTGTCAAGAATGTTTTCCTTAATAGTGATATCGCAGAGGAGGTATATATATCTCTTCCATTGGGCTTTGACTTAACATTTTCATGCGGACAAGTTTGTAGACTACGAAAATCTATTTATGGACTGAAACTTTTCCTCAATGTCTGGTTCGAAAAGCTTACACTTGTTGTGGGCAATGATTTCTCTCAGGCTTGATCTAATCACACGATGTTCTTCCGTCACTCATCTGATGACCGTATTGCCATCCTCATTGTTTATGTCGATAACATCATTCTCACAGTGATGATCGGCCGACCTTGGAATCTCTTAAAAACATTCTGGCCGCATCCTTTGAGATGAAGGACTTGGGTTCTCTCCAATATTTCCTAAGTATGGAAGTAGCTCGATCCTCTCGGGGCATTAGCTCAGTCCACTCGGTCTGCACTGTTGCTGTTTATACGAACGCCGATCGGGCTGGATTCGATCATGATGAAAATCTACCTCGGGTAATTGCTTTTTCATGTGGGGAAACCTTATTACATAGTAAAGTAAAAAAAATGTCTATGGTTGTTCGAAGTAGTGCTGAAGCCGAGTTTTGATTTGTCCCTTGGAATATGTGAAGTTTTCTTGTTACGCATCATGCTCCGCAAGTTACATATGCCGATCTCTTTTTTTCTGTAGCTATTTTGTGATAATAAAGCCTTCACCGACATTGCTCATAATCTGATCCAACATGATCATACCAAACATGTGAAGATTGTCCATTATTTTATTAAGGATGGGCTTGATTCCAGGGAAATTCGTGTTCCTTTCGTTCTTTCCACTGGCCAACTATTAGATACTCTCACAAAGAATTTTTCTCAAACGTTGTTTGACGAGTTCAAATCCAAGTTAAACATGATTGACATCTATGCTTCAACTTGAGGGGGAGTGTTAAAAGTTATTAGAATTGATTTGTTTCTTTTTCAATACTTCTTGTTTAATATATTTTCATGTTTTATGTATTTCCTATTCGTATGTCTTTCCTATTTTATTTATTTTCTGTGTTATAAGTCATGTAATTTGTATTTATACTTCGACTTTCATAGCAATAAGATCTTGCTTCTGAATTCTCAAATTCTACATTTTCTAATGGCAATTTTGATGAATATTTGAATTTTTTTTGATTGAGAGCTTAATAATTATAAATTAAGAGTATAGTATATTACATAATAAAGCTCCTAAATTATGCATTGCTACATATTTTTATAAACTATTGATTCAATTGTCATTTGGAGAACAAGCAAGTTAATGTTGACAAGATTGAATACCTTACCAAACTTCTCCAGAACTATTATTACGTATAAGGCTAATACCAAGTGAATAAAAAATTCAATCTATACAACATTAATTTAAATATATATAAACTTACAAACTTCTCTTGAAGGATTGAGAGAGAGGCCTCCAAATATGAACTTTTAAGTAATGAAAAATCTGGGAACATTCGAGGACACTCTTTAATTTCTTATTAAAAATGATTCAACACAATAAACACTATAATGTTTATAATTTCTATAGTTCTCTTCACATTTTATGACATGAAATGTAACCACACAAGCTTATAATCAATTCAATCACTTCTATAATGTAGTTATGCAACGGTATTAACAATGTAATCAGGCTATTTTTAGAATGTTGAAACTAGAAAGCCCGATTTAATATATTAACATTGCTACATAAGTTTATAAATTATTGATTCAATCAAAAGGTAAAACCATGCAAGTGTCACTAAAATATGATGGTGATATAATAAATTTATATTATATGTAGGATTAACTAACTTAAGAGCACTAGTAAATTGATGTAGCATACATAATGTTGGATCCCAGATTATTTGGACTACATCTGAGCTATATTGATTCACAAGAAGCGAGAATGACCAGAAAAAAGAAAAGTAATACAGGAGGAAACTAAGATTCAATATTAACTGGCTTGAGGTATATCTGACTAGATGAAAAAGGGTCAAATGATGCAATCCCTTATATCTCCTTGAGATCTCCTATTTCTAGGTTTAGATAAGGAGTCTCGAGCACTTCAAGAAAGGTTATAGTATAAGTAATACACTTGTAAAAAGTATTATTCAAGTCAAAGAAGGTTATGGTTTTAATGTAAACTCAGATTGAACTACCAACTCATCGGAGGAGTCACTCTATCTCCCGCTGTATCAACGTATATTGATGACTATAGTCGGCCTATTGTACTTAATTGACTCATGATGTCTGGTTAGGATGAAGATGAAGTCATCCTGGATGTTTATTAGATGCTTCTTATGTGTGCGAGTCAAATTGCCTCATACTGGCAGGTAGAAGAGTTGAGCTTTGTTTAGGTGAACTTGTTTTCTTGATCATTTACTCAGGCTGATCAGTATCAGCGGTTTACATCTAGTTACCCAATTTTTTGTCTTTTCTTAAAGCGGCTGTAAGAAAAACAACTGTGAGAAAAACAAAATAATGAGATATTTATAATCATTTTCAAGTTGAGGTCATACCACACTTGTTGTCATTCTAACTTTCATCTTTAATGTTCACTCGGCCTAGTTGTCGGCCTACTAAATCTTGTTAGTGCTATATGCCAATAATTTATTTTTATTAGGAACGATTAGCATATTTAAGAGAAGTTTATACTCATTTCTATCAATGGAATTTGATGCTTTTGTCAATTTGTTCGTGTCAAGGGAGTTTCTCTCCTATAGATCCTCATTCTGCTATGAAGGGATGTTTTTGGAATTGTAAGCTCGCTTGCGAATCATGGTTGGAGAGTTCAATGTTCTCAATGATGCAGTTACTTTTATGATACTAGGGAGTTGTTATCTGCTCCTTGAAGGTGAAGAGAGTAAAATTAAAGTGGTTTCCCTAATGGGAGGAGGCCCTAATAATAATCTCATTCGTGGAGTCCATGCTCCCAGATGGAGTTTGTGTAGTTAAGATGATCCTGATTCAAAAATAGATTTATTTGTTAGTTGTTTATGTCGTGACACCTTATCTTGAAGAAGTTGATGCGGGACAATGAGATTGTAGAGATATTAAGGCTCCTTCCTATAGAGGTTTTAGTTATAGTAGGAGTTGTTGAGGTTGAGTGTGATTTTCATGTCATGAAGGAGGTTGCTGCCACTACTTCAGTGCATACATTACTTTTGAATTGGTGAGGCTCCTTCCAAACATGGTAACAAATCCTGCAGTGGTGAGGTTACAAATTCATCGAAGCCAGCCCGTTGTGTAAGTATGTAGCCGTTGAGTTATTCATGTGCTGGTTTCCTTCGGATGTCGGGTCAGATGGTGGTCATCCGCTTGTTCCCGAGGAGTTCCCTTATGAAGAGTTGATTAACGTTGCTAAGTTGGTGAGGAGATGTCGGCATAGCTAGCCAATTAGTTGAAGTGGCGGCTTACTCAACAAAATCATTTTATATTTATTATTGGTGGGTCTTTGAAGTTGTCTTTTATGATAGCAGTGATGAAGGAGAGAATGGCTGCTTCTCCAAAGCAACCTGGTTTGCCAATTGAGAAGGCTGGTCGCTTGGGCAAGGAACTCAAAACATTTGATGGTGCCCAAGCTCAACCAATTTTGGGCAGGTGATGACGTTGTTCTTCGCTACTTGATGAGGGCCAGGAGATTATCTGCAAAAAATGTTATTTGACTCTTTTTTTTTTGGTGTAGTAATAGGTGGCGACTTTAGTTCAAGTCCAAGTTGGCCCTGAGTATGAAATACTAATAACATTTTTACGTTTTTGAGATCTATTTTATTTGCTATATTCATGAATCATAGAGCATGTTGTACTAATTATTATTACGATTCATAGATGTATCATATTACTCTTTGTTCAATAATCATTTTTTCTCGAGCTGGATGCTATTCTGTGTCTAAAAACAAACATTTTATGTGAAGAGATGACTAATTGGATAAATTGTTAGTCGCTTTGTTCAACAAGTTTGTTGAGTGGAGTTGCTTTTGCTAGGTTCTTAAGGATATTTATTATCCTATTTTTAAGCCTGTCGAGTATTATCTATTTAAGCATGTTGAGGAGTCTAGGGCACTTCGAACAATCCACTATATTTTTGATATCTTTGATTATTTAATGTAGTAATGCCAGATAATAAAGTATGGAATTATCTTTTATTACCAACATAGAATTTACTATTAAAAATACTTGTGCCTCTACCAACCACTGTTTCTGTCTTTCTCCATCTTTATTTAGTGTTTTCGGAGCTTCTCTTTCTAGATCCTTCCCTTTAATTATTGTAAATTTGCCAAAATAACGGTGTCATGCGTTGTTGTGGTTGATGGTTTAATGAACTAAGTTTTAGGCTATCTTAGGTTTTCCTATTGGAAAGGAAAGGGTATGCTACAATTTTAATTTCTTACTTTTTTTTTATTTTTTTTATTTTGACGATAAGCGCCAGTTGAGAGTACCAAATTGGGATGAGTTCCCTCACTCTTACTTCGATGAAGAATTTTATATTTTTAGTGACCGGCCTAGACTTGGTTTTAGGTTATTGCTATGCTTCATACTCGCGGAGAGTGTTAAGTGCTGCGGAATAATGCTTGCCCATATATTGTTGAACTCAATCACAGGCGTCACGGTTGATCCGTTTTAGGGAAGTGAAACTCAAGTGGATTCTAAACCTATTCCGCCATCTTATAGCAGTGAAGTCATTTGGATATGGCATTGTTTCATTTTTGTTGAATCACATACAAAATAATAGGTTGGGGAAAAAAGATAAAAAATTTAAAACATAAAATTATTTTGTCAATTTTTGGTTCGCTCTGTAATCCATACAAGGCTAGTCTACTCTCAAATCCCTTCGTTGCTAGTTCTAAGTGGCATCATGGAGGAGATTTTGATTTGACGTAAAAACCCTAAAGTTGGATACCAAAGGTATTTGGATTGTTCCCAGTAAGACAATATATTAGTTGTGTGTTGCCTCAAAAAAATCACGTTAATAATAGTGAGTTATTTTTTTGTCATTATTTTAGGTGAGTTTATTTTAATTTTTTTGTAAAATTTTTTTGTGACCGACCCTAATACTTATTTAGTGTTAGATGACCCTGAAGGCCTAGCATTTTTAGAGGGGACTAGAATATTGTGAGCTTCTAAATTAAGGGAAGTGAAAGAAGCGAGGCAAGTAGACCCTCAAGGATGATTCCACGTTCAAATGAGTGTTATGAGGGCGGCCCGCTGAGAGAAGGCCTCATGATGCGTATTGCCAAATGATGGGCCAATAGAGGCAACTATGATTACCAAACAATATCGGGCCATAGAAGCGTTTTCATCTGTGGCCCATAGAGAGAAGAATAGATGAGGAGATGTTGGTTGCTAAGACTACCCATGATTTAGGCAAGAAAAAGGTTGGAGATCTGCAATTAGGGTAAAAGAGTTAAAGGGGATGAGGATGTTCCTCAGGGCCAGCATTGGCCTGCGATCTGAAAATTAAGGCGGGCCCTACTTGTGGATCAATATGGCAATTTATTGATGACTATGGTTCGAGCTAATCAGGATCTAGCTGCAAAAGAGGCCAATCTCCATGATATGAAACTTGTTGCTGGGAAGAAGAGAAGGAGGTGATGATGAGACGAAACGCTGAGTTGAATGAGCAACTTTCTCCAAAGGAATCTCCCTCGTATGGGCTTCTTTCTAAGATGAGGCCGTCCTTCAAGAATTTCCTTCCCTTAGGCAGACCTTTGAGGAATTCATGGATTATTTGAAACAAAATTTGGCTATCTTTTAAGCCTTGGCTCTTCTACAAGAAGAGGGCCTTAAGTATGGCTTGGATTGATTGGCTTCAAAGGGTTTTAGTCGCACCTCAATATGTCATTTTGATGAATTATACAAGATGGTGGAGGGGGAGGCACAATTGGTCGCCAAAGAGTTGGCAGAATAATTTAAAATTGGTAAAGAGAGCACCTTCTAGTTGCTTTGTTTCGTGTCCATCACACTCACAAACTCTCTTTCTCCTCTCTCTCTTTTATTGGCATAGCCAGCAGTTCTTTATAAAGACAAAAACTTTTTGTTATGAAACTCAGTTTGTTTGCCCAGAAAAAGGGTTTTACTCCTCATCTTTGTTATACTTAATATTTTCATTTTTGCTATCATACTACGTTTTTTCATCTTTGATGTCAGGGGTGTCGAAGCTCTTATTAATGAGTTGATCTATCGCCATGTTTTCATCTTCAATCATTTGTCAATCATGATTGATTCATAATACCATGAGCAAGTCAATGATTATTTTGATTTGTCGCTCTCATGTGATGGTTAAAGTTGAGGAATGCATCGGACCTATTGTGTGATGGAAAAGTACCACTAAAAGGAAAATTTATAATTGGTGGTGAGATTTGCAATGCTTTATGTTGCAGAATATTGGCCTGTAGATGAGACATAAAATTATTTGGTTTTTAAATTGTTTTTTATACTTTATTTTTAGAAAATTAATTAAAGTGTTGCTGAGATGAGAATGCTCATGTGGATGAGTGGCTTTACACCTAGAGAAAAATTACAAAATGAATATATCCGTAAAAGGTTGGCGTAGCTCTAGTGATAGACAAGATTAGAGAGTTGCCTTAGATGGTTTGGCCATATTAAACGTTGACCATTTGATGAACCTGTTAGAAGTAAATGTTTTAAATTTGACTTATGTTTAGAAAGGTTAAGGTGGACCTAGAAGGAAATAGGTATGTTGTATAAAAAATGATCTTAATTTCTACAATTAAATGAAAATATTACACTGAATATGACACATTGCAGAAAGAGGATTCATGTAGTCGATCCCACATAGTGAAATAATGTATTGGTTGTTGATCTCAAGAGTTAGTTGATTATTATTTTTATTGGTCGGTCTCCCAAATCTCATTTGTTTACAATCCCTTTCATTGCTTGCTCTCCCATGAATGCCTTAGCCATCTTGGATGGGTTATGTTTTAGCCTGATTCAACTCTTTGTAGAGGTAATTATTTAGATTTTTCCAAACGGACTTACACACATCTTTCAAAGCAAGATTTGAACTCCAAGCCTGGGACTAATTTAAGTTGGGCGAGGGGGGGATATTACTCAGTTTGAAAGCCTTCATACCTTCTTCAGCTTGTTGTAATAGAGAATCTTGTTTTATTTTTTAGCTTGTACATTATACCTTAGTCGTCTTTTTTGGCAAATTAGCTATCGTTATTGTTGATCGGTCGTTCTTCCCTGGCACCTTTAAAAATTAGTGTTGATTGGGTGCATTGGCCACATTCAAGCTGATTTTTTTGTTTATACTTTCTCTTGGATTCACTCTACCAAATATACATACTGGCTTTTTGTTAAAGGAATTATATGTTTTCTATTTCTAGAATGTTATCCTCATGTATGAGTTTTATGGTTTTACTGTTGTCGGAGTTCAATGGTTTTACAATTATCGGTGGGGCTGCAATAGAGGAGGCATTTAAATCATCTCATCCTTTATGGAGGCAAATACTCTAGCCGAGGAGTTTATGCCAGCATTTTTGGTAAGGTGGCAAGTTAGCCACTTAAGTATGAGGAACTTAGCTTGGTTAGTCTTTTGTGAAAAAATGGACTGACGCAGCTCTTCAATTATATGGGATTGCAGGGAACCACGATGGGCAGAGGGGCAAGCACGATTTTTGCATATTTTTTCCATTCTCTTTCTTGTTTTTTTTTTAAATTTTTTTCACATTTCCTTATTTCTAATTAGGGTTTCTTCCTAGCATGTTCTATTTATATCCCACTTTCTATTTCTTCAGACTTTTGATTTGTTATGAGTTTAGAGAGATTATAGCCTTTATTTTCTACGTTAAGGAATGCTGTATCATTTCATTTTTCTAGTGTTTTGCATGTGTCTTACTCATAAATAGGTGGTGAAACCTCCTAGCCGTCTGAACATCGCCAATTCAGAGTTTCTTTTTTTTGTTTTTAGTCATGATAGCCGCCCCTGACGTTGAACCTGCTGTCTAAGATCAGATTTATCTCTTAATCCCATCTAAATGCCGCCAAACTTGCATTTACGGTTCCTTGCTATTTGATAACATCATCCTTGCTAAATCCTGCTCCTAAATACCTTTTTGGAGCTCTGTAAGATGTCATATGGCCCTAAATTCTTGGGGATTTGTCATTTCTACCCCAAATCTAAAATATAAAAAATAAAAAATAAAAAATTTTCCACCATACTCTAATCATTCCTACATTAATTCTTAAACCTGACTAAATTTGTAAAATTTAACATTTCTACTTTGACCAAAAATCCATCTTGACACCACCAAAATCTTAAACTTCGACCAACCTTTGATTTATAATCATACATCCACCGAACGTTGACCAAGAGAAAAAGGAGATAATATAGTCTAGGAGAAATCTGTAAAGAGGTGTCTAGGAGTTTATTTTGGAGGATACGTAGTGAGAAATCATTCTACAACAATAGATGTTTACCGCATTTGAGAGTAGACAATCCGGTGAGATTACCCATAACTACAATGGTGACTCGCCTGATCGAGGGCGAAATTGAATCATTTTCATCAGGAAGTTTCTAGTGATGAAGAGCCAATATTTTGACGATTTAACATGGAACATCAGAAGAGTTAGCTAAACTTTTGAAATAAAGGTGGATTTACTAGATTTTGACGACCACATATTTCCGGACGAATACATCAAGTAGTTTCAGATTTCAAAATGAGTGTTTGAGTATAAGGATGTCTTACCAGATAGAACGGTAAAGCTAGTAGCTATCAAGTTCAGGAAGAATGTTTCTTTGTGGTTGAAAATTTTGGAACGCTTACACCGGCGTGAGGCTAAAAATATATTTACTACTTTTTCCAATCTAAAACGGGAGATGCAGTGCAAATACCTTTTTTTGTATTACTAATAGGACATGTTATTGAGACTTCATCATTTATTACAATAAGATCTCTTGGTAGAGAAGTACACAACTGAGTTCGATCAGCTTATGCTGAAATTTGAAGTACTGGAACCCGAGAAAAATACTATACCCTGATTTTTGGGGGGTATTAAGGCCATATATTGGCAACATATGCAACTGCAAACTTATTGGATCTTACAAGATGTTTAGACTTTTGACTTGACGATGGAAAGACAACAACGCAGTATCATGTCCACAACACATTCCAAATTGGATTCAATCACAGAATCAAGTAGTAAGAGCACACCTAGTGGAGCATCTAAGCTGACCATGCCTTAAGAGAAATTCATTCAGAGTGGAGAAACTGTGGAGGCCACCAACACTCCTGAATTCGTCCTGACCAAGAAATGCTTCAAGTGCCATGATTTTGGGCACATTGCATCAAATTACATAAACAGGAGAATTATATCTTTTACTGAACAGGGTATAGTGTAGGAGGTAGATGGTGAAGACCTCGAGAATGAGAATAAAGAAAGTACTGACTATCTGCAGAGATGGAGAGATGCTAGTAATCCTACGGGTCCTTCAAATTGAGCTCATGAGGAAGCAATAATGGCTTCACAATATTTTTGTACTATTTTTACCATGCAGTTGAAAGTATGTAGCCTCATTATAGATGGAGGCGTTTGAGAAAATGTAGCTTCTACATAGCTGGTGGACAAATTGAGCCTCACTATTTAGAAGCATTGTCAGGCCAAATTCCCTGACTTGGTTGAAGAAGGGGAGTAAGATCATTATTTATAGAAGGTCCCCTGTGGAGTTTTCTGTGGGAGATAAACTGCAGGATCATGATTTGTGTGATGTGCCCATGGAGGCGTGTAACATTCTTTTAGCCTGACTATGACAATATGACGATTACACTTAATGATGGCCGCAAAAACACCTATTCACTTATCAAAGGACGAGAAGTGTATTATACTGCAATTCAAAGTCGGTCATGATGGATACTCTAACGGAAACATGAATTTAAGTGGCCTTTTGTTATCTTTCTATAGACTATGATAGAAATACCAATGAAACCTGCCTTGATGCTGAAAGATAGTGCCATGGAAGAAATGATATCTAAGATGATGCGGCCCTTACTAGAAGTGCTTCAGAATTCTCTGCCCTTCAATTTACCTCCCTGTTGCCACGGTTAAGAGCGGTCCAATATGTCACTTAGAAATGGGAAAATTTTGAACTATTTCTGGAAGACCATATGAAGTAAGCTAGGTACTAAAATTCAGTTTAGTTCAATAGAGCGCTCATGAATAGATTGCTAGGTATGAGTGGTGAATTGCAACTTTTGAAATCTTTGTGTTTTGTGGGAAAAAACTAACTATAGTGGGATCTAGGTCCTTCCAATTAAAAATAATAAGCTTCTCCTAGCCTAGGAGAATGACATTGAGCATCAATTACATGACGCAGAATCTCACATTTCTGTGAGACTACAAGAAACTGCTATTGTGCAGAGGGACAAGCATGATTTTGGCATATTTTTTCCTTTTCTCTTTCTTGTTTTCCTTTTTTTAAATTAATTTTCTATTTCTTTATTCCTAATTATGGTTTCTTCCTATCATGGACTATTTATATCTTGTATTTCCTATTTCTTTCAGACGTTTAATTTGAATTGAGTTTAGAGAGATTATAATTTCTATTTTCTACATTAAGGAGTATCACATGCTTTCTTTTCGCAAGCGGTGCGTCTATATCTTGCTGAGGAACAGGTGGTAAAACTCTCTCCACCAGAATTTTTCTGCACTATTTTCAGCCAGGATAGTGCTGACGATGTCGAATCTTTTGTCCAACAGCCGATTTTTTTCCGCAATCCTGTCCGAACGCTGCTGACTTTAGTTTAACTTTCCCTTATCATACCACAACCACATCCCTACTAAATTCTATTCTAAAGTACCATTTAGGAGTCCTAGAATGGTATCATGGTCATTGGGTTTTTTTTTCCAATCCTCGTGCTGCTAGAGTTAGAATGAGAAGTGTTTGGGTTTGCTCGCTCTTCCATTCGATGATGTCAACTTATTCATACGGGTAAACTTTGACCCTAGAGTGGAACGAATACTTAGGTGGTGTAGCATGCAAATGCTGGCTCCTCGTTGTTGATCTGCGTGACAATTAGCCTCAGAAGTGATGATTTTTCTACATGAGTAGGACTACCATTTGGGGTTTTATTTAACAAATGAGGGGCAGATGTATCTTCTCGTTGAAGAATTGTCTATAACAAAGGTGATACACGATTTGCTCAAGATCTTTATCTTTAGATTTTGTTTGTGAACATTAATTTTCTCAACTATTTGCTTCTTTATATATTCTAAATTACATGCTTGTCTTGTAAAAATAGAGGTTTTGTTAATGAAAAGTTATTTGCTTATGGAGTTCATCACATGTTTCGGATTGTACTCGTTTATTCGAGCGAGCTTGATAGACTTGTTGAGGTGGAGCCCGGTTCAGAAAAAAAGAAAAAGAAAAGGAAAATACTTGTTACCCGCTCCCGCCTCTCTCTCTCTCAATACCGCCTCTTCAGTTCGTGAAACAAAAAGGCTTGCCTTCTTCAGTTCGAAAATAGGAAAGTCGCTCCTCCCTTGTGCTAAACATTAAGATTGCTCATTGGTATTCCTCTTCGGCAGGTGTGAACTGGAAGAGTAGCGCAACGAATAGATGAAATCTCCGATAGAGAAAGTGTTTTTCGCAAGGTGCTCTCTTAGTTGTTTCTACGTGCTTTGCAGAAGGAATAAGAAGATAGTGGAAGAAAAATGTTGTTTTTTTTGTTTCTTCTTGGTGGTTTTTGGCAGAAGAGAAATAGATTTTTTCTCGTGTACGTTTTCTTCTTCTTCGATGTGTTTCGATGTAGAGAGAGAAGGAGATGAGAGTTTTTTCTTTGTAATTGTCGAAGAGATCGACATGTGTAAATTTTTCAATTAATAAAATCCTCTATAACTCCGTGGATGTAGGCAATTTGTCGAACCACGTAAATCTGTGTTCTTTTCTTGTGTTATTTTTCTTGTTCAACTTTTCACTTCGTCATCGATCGTTCTATTTCAATATACAACAACTGGTATCGGAGTCAATGACTGCATATGAAGTGAAAGTTTCAGGGATCGAGAAGTTCGATGACACAGATTTTGGTTAGTGGAGGATGCAGATAGTGGACTACCTCTATGAGAAGAAATTTCATCTTCTGTTTTTGGGGAAAAAACCTGAAAGAATGAATGATGCTGAATGGAATCTATTGGATCGACAAATTCTGGGATTTATTTGATTGACCCTATCGAGGTCCTTTGCACACAACGTCATCAAGGAGAAGACGACTGTAGATCTTATGACAATTTTGTCAGGTATGTATGAAAAGTCATCGACGAATAATAATGTATATTTGATGTAGAAGTTATTCAATTTGAAGATGGCGGAAGGTACGTCTGTTGTGCAACACTTGAATGATTTCAATACTATCACTAGTCAATTATTGTATGTGAAAATTAAATTTGATGATGAGATACGTGCACTGACTCTGTTGCTTAATTGTCAAATAGCTGAGAAGCTATGAGGATGACTGCCAGTAATTCTACAGGTAAATCAAAATTGAAATATGAAGATATTTGTGATTTGATTTTGATTGAGAAAGTGCGCAGGAAAGATTCTGGCGAGATCTCAGGTTCGAGTTCAGTATTAAATGTTGATTTCAAAGGGAGTCATATGACAGAAACTCAAATATGGGAAGATCAAAATCAAAGAACAGAAGCAGGAGCAAGTAAAGGTCTGATAAACAAGTAACTTGTTGGAATTGTCGCAAAATTGACCACATAAAGAGGAACTGCAAGAATCAAAAAAAAAAGTAGAATGACAAAACAAATGTTGTAATTGTAGAATCACATGATGCACTACTGCTGACAGTTCCATAGTTCTATTGATGACTGTATACTGGATTCAGAGGTTTCTGTCCATACAACTTTCCATCAGAAATTGATGTGAAATTACCATGTTCAGAGCTTCTTCATTTGCCAGATATACTTTCCCACTCCATACAACTTTGACAAAGTATATCTGGCAGATGAAGAAACTCTGAACATGGTAGGAATGAGAAATATTGACATTGCACTTCCAAACAAGAACAAGTGGACTCTGCAAAAACGTCAGACGCATTTTTGAACTGAAGAAAAACCTCATTTCCGTTGGGCAGCTTGATTAGTGTGGTCATTCAGTAGTGTTCTCAGATAGCACCTGAAAGGTTACAAAAAGAGTACTAGTACTGGCTCGGGATAAGAAAATTGGTACGCTGTATATGACTACTGGTTTAATTAACAATGTTGATACTACTGTTGCAAAATGCATAGCAGAATAGTGGCATTGCAGATTTGGTCACATGTGTCAGAGATGTATGAAAGAACTTCAGTCTAGAGGTAAGATACCAGAACTCAAGTCAGTTGATCTCGACATCTATGAGAGTTGCATTTTGGGGAAGCAGAGGAAGGTCAGTTTCTTGAAAGGTGGCAGGACACCAAAGGCATGAAAGCTAGATCTTGTACGCATAGATGTGTGGGGACCTTCGCTAGTGGCATCTCTTGAAGATTGTCGTTATTACATCACATTCATTGATGATCATAACAGAAAAGTATGAGTTTATTTCTTGAAGTATAAATTTGATATATTCAGTGTGTTCAAAACTTGGAAGGTCATGGTTGAGACAGAGACATGCTTAAAGATGAAATGTCTGAGGTATGATAATGGTGGTGAGTACATTGATGGTGGGTTCAAGGAGTACTATGCAGCTCAGTGCATCGGAATGGAGAAGACCACTCCAAGAACACCACAACCAAATAGCTAAAGGTATGAGATTGCACGCCAGACTACCACCTACTTTATGGGCAGAAGCGGTCAATACTGTAGTTTATTTGATCAACAGGGGGTCATCTATTCCATTAAACTGTGAATTACCTGAAGAAGTCTGGAGTGGTAAAGTGGTAAAATTTTCTCACCTTAAGACTTTTGGATGTCTTTCTTATATTCTCATTCATCCTGATGCTCGAAGTAAGCTTGAGGCTAAGTCAAAGAAGTGTTATTTCATTGGCTATGAAGATGAGACATTTGGATATCGTTTCTGGGATGACCAGGGTCGTGAAAATCATGAGCAGGAACGTGATTTTCAATGAGAATGTTATGTACAAGGACAAGTCCAGTGCAGTTTCTGAAACAACATTGCAAGAATAGGAGTTGGTAAGATTTGATGATTTACTAGAAGTTACAGTGTAGGGCAGAGATGCAGGTGATGAGGAGAGTGGATCCGGGGCATCCACTCCTATTTTTACACAGTCAGTTTCAGAGTAATCTACTACTACAGTTGCAGTTCGCAGGTCAGAAAAAGCTAGACGTTCTCCACAACGGTATTCTCCAACTTTGAACTACATTCTGGTGGCAGATAGTGGAGAACCTTAGAGTTATGAAGAAACCTTGCAAGCTGAAAATTTAAGCAAGTGAGAGCTAGCCATGAAGGAGGAGATGGATTCTCTGCTAGAAAATCAGACTTGGGAGTTGACAGAACTTCCATCTGAGAAGAAGTCATTACACAACAAGTGAGTGTAGCGGGTGAAGACTGAGCATGATGACAGTAAAATGTACAAGGCTAGACTTGTTGTAAAGGGTTTTCAGCAGAGGCACGGTATTGATTATTCCGAGATTTTCTTCCCTGTGGTGAAGCTTACAACCATCAGAACGGTACAAGTTTATGGTGGCTATTGAAGATCTCCTTCTTGAGTAGTTAGATGTGAAGACAGTCTTTCTTCATGGGGATCTTGAAGAAGACATTTATATGCACCAACCTGAAGGGTTCGTGGCACAGGGAATGAAAGAGTTAGTTTGCAGATTGAAGAATAGCTTGTATGACCTGAAGCAAGCTCCTAGACAGTGGTACAAGAAATTTGATATTTTCATGCACAGTGCAGGGTACGACAGATGTCAGACAGATCACTGTTGTTATGTTAGGTATTTTGATAATTTCTATATCATGCTACTGTTGTATGTGGATGATATGGTGCTAGTATTGAGGAGATCAATAATCTAAAGAAGCAGATGTCAAAACACTTTGCAATGAAAGATTTGGGAGCGGCAAAACAAATCCTTGATATGAGAATTGTCAGAGATAGAGGCAGAGGCATATTGAGACTCTCTCAGTCTGAGTATGTGAAAAAAGTACTTATCATGTACAACATGAATAAGGCCAAATCAGTTGGCAAACCCTTGTGGGAAGTCACTTCAGACTCAACAAGAATCAGTCACCCAAGTCAGAGGAGGAACAGGTTCACATGAGTAAGGTTCCTTATGCTTCAGCTATTGGTTCACTTATGTATGCTATGGTTTGCACCGGATCTGATATTGCTCATGCAGTGGGAGTTGTTAGCAAATACATGAGTAATCCAAGAAAGGAACTTTGAGAAGCAGTGAAGTGGATCTTGAGGTACCTAAGAGGCTCTTCAGAAACTTACTTGTGTTTCTTAGGAAAGAGTTCAAAGGTACAGGGCTATGTTGATGTTGATCCAGCTGGAGCATTGATACCAGAAGAAGTACTACGGGTTTTATTTATATTATTGGTGACATTGTAGTATCATAGGGCTCTAATTTGCAAAAGATAGTTTCGTTGTCTACTACAAAAGCTGAGTATATAGCAGTGTCAGAGACTGCAAAGGAGATGATATGACTATAAGGTTTCTTGGAGGAATTGGGCAAGAAAAATCAGAAGGGCATTATTTACAGTGATAGTCAGAGTGTCATATTCCTTGCAGGAATCCAACATTTCAGTCCAGGACTAAGCATCAGTCCAGGACTAAGCACATTTATATCAGGTATCACTTCATAAAGTTATTGTTAGGATGACAGACAGTTGTTGCTTGAGAAATTTTGTGGAAGCAAGAATTGTGCTGATATGTTGACAAAGTGTGTTACTCTAGAGAAACTGAAGCTGTGCGCATCTTTAGTTGGTCTTCTAGCTTGAAGACAGGGGCCTTGAGTTGCAGAGGTGGAGGATAACACGTTTGAAGAAAAAATGGTGACGCTGCCAGTGGAGGATATCAGTTTGAGGAAAAAGAAGTTGGAGTCTGTGTACCGGTCTCCAAGTGAGATATTTGTTGAGGTGGAGCCCGGTTCAGAAAAAAGAAAAAAAAAAGAAAAATACCTCTCTCCCACTACCGCCTCTCTCTCTCCCACTACCGCCTCTTCAGTTCGCGAAACAAAAAGGCTTGCCTTCTTCAGTTCGAAAACAGGAAAGTCCCTCCTCCCTTGCGCGAAACACTAAGATCGCTCCTTGGTATTCCTCTTCGGCAGGTGTGAACAGGAAGAGTAGAATAGAAGGAATCTCCGACAGAAAAAAAAGATGTTTTTTGCAAGGTGCTCTCTCTTAGTTGTTTCTGTGTGCTTTGCAGAAGGAAGAAGAAGATAGTGGAAGAAGAAGGTTGCTCTCTTTGATTTCTTCTTGGTGGCTTTTGGCAGAAGAGAAATAGGTTTTTTCTCCTGTACGTTTTTCTTCTTCTTCGGTGTATTTCATTGTAGAGAGAAGAATAGAGTAAAGGATAGGAGATTTTTCTCTTGTAATTGTCGAAGGGATCGACTGGTGTAAATTTTTCAATTAGTAAAATCCTTTGTAACTCTGTGGATGTAGGCAATTTGCCGAACCACGTAAATATATGTGTTCTTTTCTTGTGTGATTTTTTTTTTCTATTTTTCACTTCGTCATCGATCATTCTATTTCAATCACAATAACCCTCTCGTTTTCTTATATGAGCACGGAACGAAGATTCTTTCCGGATGAACTTTAACTAGAAAAGTTATCTCTTCAGCTTGTTACTTAAGCTTTGAAAAGGATGAACCAGCTTCATCAAGTCTCAACCATCTTGTTGCACATAGGACCTGTCTTTTCTAATGAGCGGTCATTCATGACTTTCTAACATAGGTTGATATCTCATGATCATAGATCCCGAAGTTACCTGACCTATCCTAAACTTTCCAACTTCTGGTTAACTTCCTCAATTGGTGTTTCACGGTAATTTGAATCAGTGAAATGATTATTTCATGTTTTCCTTCTCTCCTAAAGCTAAATAGTTTAGTCATTTGCGGAGAACGAGTGAAACACTAGTAGGATAAAACAGTTAAAACTCCACAGAATCCCTAAAATTCTCTTCAAAAATGAGTTCCAACTGGTAGGAATTTTCTTTGATGACTAATTTATAAGCTATTACAACCCCTTTAACCACAATATTTGTCAAGAGATGCACTGGTGAATTTGCGGACACAATTAAGAAAATGCTGAATATAACATAACTTCAGGGTTTCTTGGGTGTAATTGTGAATAATACTTCATTCGAAACTAAATTACTAGGCTCCATAACTTGGATTGGTGCATTGTACATTTGAGCTCGTTGATTCCATCCATTTGAGCTGATCTTGCCAACGCATCAAAGTTAGTCCAAAGTCATTATCTTTATGGTTGTTGCTTAGTGGAGTCACACAGAAATTATTGACAAATCTTACATTGCAAAATATTTGATATTATCATCTTCAAGATTGTTGCCCATATAATAGCGCGGAAATTCTTTATATTATCATGTCTTTCAAATGACACCTCAAATATATTAATTTTTGAAGTTATTGTCTGATGGCTGCCATCCTTCATATTTATTCTGATAAATAAGACCTTGTTCGAATGTTGCAGAGATCCAATAATGAGAAAGAGAAGGTATTCTCTCAATGTTTAAGAGCAAATCGTCATTACTATAGTTGAGAAGTTGTAGACTTTTTGTTGATTGAAAAGGCTACATAAAATTCAGATCTTTTAATTCTTTCGGTACTCGTACTTTGAACAGGCACTAAGAACTTTGTTTTGGCAGGAGACAGCAAAACATTCAAATTACCACTGCAAGCCGTATTTGCTCTGCCTGGAGTTGGAATCTCGTTCCGGTGCTACATTGATATTCTTTTCAATCAATAGCCACTTCACTAATTTGGCACGGATTTTCTGTTTGATAAAATGACTGCCTTTTTCCTACAATAAATCAATTTTTTTTCAATTAAATTTTCCTAAAGATTGTTTGGAAAGTTTTGAGCCAATTTTTTTTTTGTTGTAATATCTAACTTGAGGATTGGCAGAAAATCCGGCCAACCGGACAGGAAGGTAAAAACAGTAAAAAGTTTTATTCTTTAATTTATTTTTTATTTTAATAGGTTTATATTATTCAAGCACATTGTCGTTTTCTAGATCTGTGAAATTTATAAGTTGTGGCTTTTCAAGGGAATTTATTTGATTAATTAAAAAAGAATTTTTTTATTATGATGAATAGAAAGTCATCAGACCAAAATAATAATATTAATTTGTGCATTGAAAAAAAATTGCGAGCATGCATTTAAGGCTTGCTTTTAGGGCTCACTTGGTTGAGCTATTGATGTTGGCTGTAGCTAGAGCTGGCAATTTTTTTTTTGAACGCCTTGTTATGTTTGCATTTTAAAACTAAAATAAATGGTTGAATATTTGTTGGTTAAATTTATTACTTTTTAATTTTAAGGTTAAGATAAGTTTGCATGTGCACAGGTATATATAGACGCACACAGAGCTTGAGGCCAACAAGAATAGGATTAAGTGATTCGAGTATAAAGGCTAACTCAAAGAGATAAGGACTAAGTGATTCGAGTATAAACTAATCGATTGGAAATGAGATAGGAAAGTAGCTGGACTGTTAACTACAAGAATGCTTACTCAATGTAGTAGCCTATCATGTAGTAGAGTTGACCCAATAGAAGAGTTAGTTTCACAAAATATCCTCGACCATCTAATAAGGACCAAAAGACTCCCTACCAAAGATTGAAGATAGTTAGTCGGATTAGATCAGTCGATCGAACCACACTGATTGAGTTTAGTTGACCAAGTAGACTCATCAAGATAAGTTAACTAAGCTTAGTCGGTCGAGCCAGAAGGCAACTAGATGATAAGTATTGCTTGTAAACACCTTAAATACCTCAGTACAAATTCTCTCTAAATGAAAGTAAAATAGTATCTATAAATAGGAAAATCATCTAATGAAAGATCAACACTATTTTTATCATTCATTTCTCTCTCTCTCTCTCTCTCTCTCTCTCTCTCTCTTATTTACGCTCTATTCATTGGTTGTAATTCACAGCTAATCTCAGATTCAATATCCTAAAAGATGAGGCGATTGTAGATCATGCTACTAATTAGAAACATAATGCAAGTAGGATCTCACAATCGGGAGATTGAGGATGACATGAAGTGCCCTAAGATTTGTGTACAATAGATCTAAGGTTTGAAGGATCAAATGTTAGAGATGATCAAAGGCGTGCTAAATTGGGAGTAGGATTAACAAACTTGAACTTTAGAAGAGTCATCGCATAAGAGATTACAACTCTCTCCTCCCAACTTCATTAATAACCAAACAAACCAACCGTCACCCACCAAAAGAAGCCAACCATGGAGAATGGTAGAAACTAAGATAAGATCCTTGCCTTTCTACCTCGACATGCTTCAAAGACTTACGAACACCCACAGATGACCATGTTATCGGCTGAACTCATCATCAAGGTGGTCAAACCTGGTATCCTGAATGGTGGTAGGCTCAATATGTGATGCGACAGCCATCAACTTACAAGAGCCACAACCAGACTTTTTTAAGGGTCTCAATGGTTGAAATCATGGAGTCATACAAAATAATGACTATTTCAAATATGTAACTCCGATGAAAGCTAAAGCTTATTTTTGAGACCTAAAAGAGTACTGCATGTATAATCATGACCACTGTCAAGGAATTAAAGAGTGTGAACATCATTGAAGTCTAATCGTATATTTGATCAAAGTTGGGAAATTGAAGGATTTTGTAGCCCATGGAGCAACCACCGAACCACGAGGAAAAACTCATATTGAAGAAATTACAAGTGATTAAGTCCTAGCCTAATGATACACATATCATGCACAATTCCTACCATCTTCGAGGATAGCCAACCCATTGAGCCAGCTCTTAGATGGGTGAATTGTGTGCAGTTTCCTTAACATCGCAATGCAGATCACACCCTCTCATCTCTTTTACTGACAAAAGCTTATCTCTAATGGGAAATCTATACAACGATGCTATTATCGTCACCACCCTAATCACTAATTTTTAAATTGGTTGCATACTCATTGATTCTTAGAGCATGATGAGCATCATCTTCAAGTTGGTATTTGCTTCAAGTTGGTATTTGACAAAATGCGAGGAACCCTTTCCCAGCAGTCACCTAGGAAGAAAAATGAGAAACAATTCACCGACATTGCTGACATCCTCAAAGTCGACTCTCTGCCTACATACAATGTTATTTTCAGTAGCCCCTCACTCAATTTCTTCAGAGCCGTCACCTCCACATACCATATAGCTGTTAAATTTCTGCTTGATGGACAGATGATCACTGTCCAAGGCAACTAGGAACAAACTCACACTAGTTATCTTTGTGTAGTTAGGAGCATTCAGCAAGAGCATCTCGTACATGACTTTCCGTAAGGAGAAGGCCTTGAGACCAGCGAGCCCGTCCAAAAAATCCCTACGGTCGACAACGACATCGACAAAATTTTTTCACTGATTGATGCCTTTGATGTATGTCATAGAGAAGAGCTAATCAGAACTCTTCAAGATCATCAAGACGACATTTCCTGGTCAGTTGTTGAGATGCTAAGGGTGTTGATCTATGTAGTCTGTCCTTGGGTAAAAGTCAATTAAGTGATCTAACCCATGAAGCAGAAAACGAGGACGACTGTGGTCACATTAGCCGAAGATATTCGAGAAAAGATGTAAAAGCTGTTAGAAGTTGAATACATCCGAGAAGTCCAATATTTGGGATGAGTATTGATCCAACTTAAAATTACTTATTTTTATGCACATTTATGATCAATTTCTTAGGATATTATGCTTTAATGGAAGGTATTTTTATGTTTTTGGTTGCAGATGCAAGAAAAAGAGCTTAAGAGTAAAAAGAGCAAAAATACATCAAAAAGGAGCAAAATGGGCTAAACTAAAGAAAAGAATGCAAACCAGCCGAACTGGCGCCTAAGCGCTAGATACAGAACTTGGTTGTCCCCTAGACGTGAGGGTTTGGTGCTTAGGCTCCACTGTTATTTTCTAGAAGATTCATTGAATAAGGCTGAATTTTGAAGATTTCTAAAGCAACCCTTGGTCATTTTCGAAGCTCTATAAATAAGGATTAATTCAGAGGTCAGGGGAGTCAGATCTATAGAGTCACTTAGTGTGTGAGTGTGTTAAGTGTGAGAAGTTTTCTTTGTGAATCTGTTATTTCTGGAGTTTGTGAGTTTTGTAAGTGTTGTTGAAGTCAGAGAAGTTAGAGAATTTCAAAGGAGTGCTTGGGGGAACATTCAAGATATTTATTTGTATGTTTGTCTTTAAGTTTTGTACTTTAAATTTGAGTTTTATAAATATGTTTTATTTTATTATCCACATACATTTTGAGTAGTTTTCTCTCTTTCTCCTTGCAATATGAAGTAATTAAGTAAGTGATTTTGATTTTTTTTAGAACTTCTTTTATTACTAAAAATTGTGATGATATTTTTATCAGATCTTCATTTAATTTACAAATTGCCCACTTGTACTGTTAAAATTTGTTGAAGAAACTTGTAGACCTGAGAGGGCTAAGATTTATTAACTTGTAAGTATCACATTCTATCTAGGAAATAGCAGTGGCGATCGTCCGAAGGGGGTGCAAATCAAAAGGGAGATAAGATTGAATGGGCATAGAGTTGATGCTTCTAAAGTGATAGGTTAAATTCTTTTATCAATTTGGTCTCGAGATTGAAACTAATGGTCATTGGTAGGTCCTATAGTGGATAATCTAGAAGTGAGAGGGTAGAACCTACCCAACACTACTATACATGCCGTCTCCAGCGTTAAATTAGTCAATGTTCTTTACACAATTTGAAAGAAGTAAAGAATATGTATGCTCCTACTTGTCACAATACTACGCTTAAGTTTCTAAATAATTTTGAAATCATATATTGACTATGAATTTTTTGCAAGGATAAAGTCTCTTTTTAATATTATTTAAGTCATTACATTTAGTTTTACTTGTATTTTGTAGAAATTAGTAAACTTAATTTTCATCTTTAGATAGTTGCTACAGTCTTAAGTAAAGTTTTCTTAAAGTTAAAATCCCTTAATTTCATTTCATTGTTTTTCGTTTACGTTTTTTCTGTGGGATCGATACTAAGGTTTTTTTAAAAAATTCTATATTTCTTGAAATGATATGTATACTTGTGTAGTACTCTGATACACCTAAAATATATAGTATTTATGTACACATTTTTATACCTATTTTTGAGATTTTTTTTGCTTTAATAAAATGTATTTGTGTATTTTTCTTTCAGGTAATGGATGATAAATGGTGAATAGATTGAAAAAGGATCAAATTTGAGCAAAAATGAAGAAGGTGTGTATAAGAACTGTGGCGCTTAAGTGCTCTTAACTGGTACTTACACGTCGGTAAAACTGAGAAGGCCGCGCCTAAGCGACTAACAACTTGCGCTTAAGCGCCTAACAACTTGCGCTTAAGCGCCTAACAATTTGCGCTTAAGCGCTAGAAGTAGTTACTTAGTGATTCAATGAATTTGGACGAATTTTTAAAGAGGTGTTTGAAGCAACCTTTGGCGAAAACATGAGAAATAGTTAATGGACACGAAAATACATTCAATTGGTTTTTGAAAGTAGGAAACTCTTAGAAAATTCTTTGAATGCAAACACATTTTGAAGAGACACTAAGATAATTTTTGAAAAATTATAAAAGAAGGACTTGGTTTGGATTGAAGCCCCCCCCCCTTTATTTTGAGTTGTAATTTGTATTGTAAAAGAATGAAGAGATTCAAAAGAACTTTAAGAATTTAGTAGAGTGGATTTGAGATAAGTTTTTATCTTTGTGACTACATTTAGTTTTAATTTAGATTTCTTGTTTGTTTGCATGATTTCTACTTTCAAAGTTATGTGTGGTTGTGTTTTCTCCAAGAATCCTAAGTATTTTTCTTTATCATTCCTTTAAATGATAAGTGATTATTTATTGGTTGGAATTTATTTGAAGTATTAATCTTTAATGTTAGAATAAGTTGTGATGATTTTAAACTTTATACTTCATTTACTTCTTGATTTGACCGATTAAGATGTTAATATCTGCTGTGAGAACATGTAAGATTCGAGATGATATTGTCTTAGTCAACAAATGGTAAAAATCACATGAGAATGTAATTCATATGATTGAGTGTAAATAAATAGGGATATAAATATTGAAGGGTGTAGAATTAGAGGACTTTAGGGTGACAGGCTAAAACTCCCAATTTGATTTATAGTTTTAGGTTTTGATACGAGATGTTAGCTCCTAGGTGGTGGGAGAATAGGGATCTCTAGAATGAAAGCTAATATCTTCCCTACCAAATCCGTGTTCAAGACCATTAAAACTTTAAATTAGCCAATATTCTTTATAGTATCTCTAGTAAGGGTAAATAATATTTTTGCTCATATTTGACACAACACAATTTGAATACTTCAACAACAGAATTCCTATACTTGTTACTGATTCATGATAAGAAAAAAGATATTTTATTTTTATTGTCTTTATCTTACAAATATTTAGTTATGATTAGTTAGTTGTTTACTTTACTTTCAATTATAAAAAATTAAAAAAGGAATCGAACTTTCATTCCTATTATAATATATAAAATTTGAGTAAGAATTTTTTGTTGAGTAGAATTTGTTTTTTAGTTTATTCTGATTCTAGTTGCATAATATATTTGCATAATATATTTTTATTCTTTTACCTATGGGTTTGATATTTGGGGTTTAATCAAAATGTCATATATTACTTGAGAACGATACGTATACTTGTGTAGTATCCCATATTTAAATATAATAATTATATTCTTATTTGCTTTGAAGTCAAGTTTTTGCCTAGTTGTTGCTTGTGATCAAGTTTTTTACGGCGTTGCAAAGTAAGAATTATAAATAAGGAAAAATTAAGAATATAACCGCATACATCATATTGACATATAAAGTCGGGATCAAGTTTTTGACGTGGTTGCCGGAGAAAGAATCGAAAATATAAAATTTTTGAAGAAATTTTTCGAAAGAAAATTTATACTGTTAGAAAGTCTTAATTAAACATTTAGATTTATTATAGGAATATCATAGTGTTCTTTTATATAAAACTCTTGTTTGTGTGATTTTTTATTTTATGTGTTTCGTAGTAATGTATGCATAGTTTAGGGTCTACAGAACTAGTGCCCTATGATTCTAAATTAGAAAGAACTATTAGAAAAATTAAAAACTCAAAATTACTAAAAAAGACCAAAAATTTCAAGAAATGATAAACCAAAATAATCAAAATGTTGAAATTAATTAAGAGTTTAGACCTTTAAGAGATTATGCAAATCCTATGGTGGATGAACTTCATTGTAGTTTTCAAAAACCTACTGTAGTGGCTAATTCATTTGAACTTAAACCTGCTATTATGCAAATTGTATCAAATAATCAGTTTGGGGGAGCACCAACTGAAGATCCAAATTTACGTTTTGCTAATTTTCTAGAATTGTGTGCTATATTTCAATATGATGGTGTATCAGATGATGCTATAAGACTTAAACTTTTTTTCTTTTTCACAGAGGAATAAGACTAAGATATGGTTAGATTTGTTAGCATCTGGATCTATTTGAACTTAGCGTGATTTAGTCCAGAAATTCTTTGCTAATTATTTTCCACCATAAAAAACTGCGATGGTTAGAAGTGACATTACATCTTTTTTTTAGTTTGAAGGGGAATCTATTTATGAAGCATGAGAATATTTTAAAGAACTACTGAGAAAGTGTTCACACTATGCTATACCAGATTAGTTAATAATTCAAACTTCTTACAATGGATTAGCTGGATCTCTTAGATCTAATATCAATGTCGTTGCTGCTGGTTCATTGATGTCAAAATCATTTCATAACACTTATGCTTTAATTGAAGAGATAACTATTAATAATTTTCAATGGCCTTTCGAGAGGGTAAATTTTAAGAAAGTAGCCAATATTCATGAGTCTGATGCTTTTGCAATGTTAGCAAATCAAGTTGCTACAGTTTCAAGGAAGTTAGACCAATTTAGAATGAATTTTTCTCAACCAATTGCATTAATTGAAGAGAATTCATTGGGCAAAATGGTAGATTCTCAAGTATCATTAGAAACTTTGAATGTCATTAACAACAAGCAGAATAACCCATATTCAAACTATTGTACCCCACGTTGGAAGAACCATCCTAACTTTAACTGGAACAATAATTCGGAGGGTAACAATCAGCAATGGGGGAACAACCAAGTAAACCCATTGGGAATTGGAACAACCAATGGATTAATAATTATAGACCTACTTATCCTCCAGGTTTTAATAGTAATCCACAATTCAAGGAGAAAAAGTTGTCTATAGAATAAGTGGTGTTACAAATGTGAAATCAATTACAAAGTTAAGGAGCTACAATTAGAAATCTTGAGAATTAATTGAGACAAATAAAAAATTCATTAAGTAATAGATCTCAATGAAAACTTCCTAATAATACAAAAGTAAATCCAAAAGACCAGAAAAAAGAGCAAGTAAAAGCCGTTCAACTTAGAAGCGGAAGAGAGTTGGAAGGTAGAGTTCAAAAAAAATTGAAGAAATTAAAGAGCCTATAGAGGACCCTTCTAAAGGTTTAGAGAGACATATTTCTCCACTTAAAATTGACTTGGAAAAACCACTACCACCATTTCCTCAGAGAATTCATCAACAAAAGTTGGATAAACAATTTTTAAAATTTATGGAAATCTCTAAGATGCTTGCAATTAATATTCCATTTGTTGAAGCCTTAAAACAAATGCCAAGCTATATGAAGGATATTCTTAACAGGAAAAGGAAGTTCAAAGATAACGAGACTATTGCACTTAGTGGGGAAATCAGTGCTATAATTTAGAAAAAGCTTCTTGAAAAGCTTAAAGATCCTAGTAGCTTCACAATTCTATGTGCAATAGGAGACAAATTTTATTGGAAAACTTTATGTGATTTAAGTGCAAGCATTAAACTTATGCCATTATTAATTTTTAAAAGATTGAGATTAGGAGAAATATCCCCTACTACTATAACTCTGTAGTTAGTAGATCATTAACTAACATATCTTAAAGGATTTATAGAAGACGCATTAGTGAAAATGGATCAATTTATCTTTCCCATTGATTTCATTGTGCTAAATATAGAGGAAGATAAGGAGATACCTATTATTTTGGGGAATCCTTTCCTAGCTACAGGAAGAGCAATGATAGATGTGCAGCAAGGGGAATTAACTATGTGAGTCATTGATCAAACAACTGCGTTTAATATTTCCAAATCAGTGAAGTATCCTGCGAAAGGTAAAGATGATGAATGTTATAGAATTGATGTGATAAGATATCTGAGTTAATGTCATTTCAAAACAACTTATGAAGAGAAATCTAAAATGAAAGAGTTGGAACACGAGCAACAAGAGTAATTACATCAATTTGAAGACTTTTATAAGGAAGATTCAAATTATGTTCGAAAAAGTTTTGAAGTTTTGAACATGACAGAAAAAGATAAATCTTTTTGTCCTTTGATTGAAAAACCTCTTGAAATTGAGTTGAAGTTACTTCCTAAACATTTAAAATATGCCTTTTAGGTGATTTCTCAACATTACTTACTATAATTTCCTCAAAAGTAACTACAGAAATATAAGTAAGTTTAATGAAAACTTTGAAGAATTATAAGAAAGCCTTTGGATGGACAATTGCTAATATTAAGGTAATCAAACCTTCAATTTGTATGCATAAATTCATATGGAAGAGAACTGCAAACCCAAGGCTGATCCTCAAATGAGATTGAATCCTATTATGAAAAAAAGTTATTAAGAAAAATTTTTAAGTGGTTAGATGCTGAAATTATCTACCATATTTCAGATAGTGCATGGGTTGGTCTGATTCACTGCGTTCTTATAAAAAGAGGAGTGATCGTGACTATGAATGAACATAATGAGTTAATACCAACAAGACATGTCACTGGGTGGCGAATATGCATTGCTTATAGAAAATTAAATCTCGCCACTAGGATAGATCATTGTCCACTACTCTTTCTAGATCAAATGTTGGATAAACTAGTTGGGCATAAATACTTTTATTTTCTGGATGAATATACTTGTTATCACCAAATACAAATAGCTCTTAAGGATCAAGAGAAAATAACTTTTACAAGTCCTTATGGTACAATTGCTTTTAGAAGAATGCCCTTTGGTTTATGTAATGCCCCACTACTTTTCAAAGATGTATGATAGCTATTTTCTGTGATTAAATTGAAAAAGGAATCAAAGTTTTTATAGAAGATTTTTTAGTGTTTGGAACTTCATTTGAATCATGTTTAAAATATTTATTAAAAGTTCTTAAGCGCTGCGAAGAAACGAAGTTAGTCCTTAATTGGGGAAAATGACAATTTATGGTAGCAAAATGAATTGTTTTAGGACATAAGATATCAGAAAATGGTATGGAAGTTGACCCTATAAAAATTCAAGTGATCGCTAATTTACCTTACCCAACTAATGTAAGGGAAATTAGAAGTTTTTTAGGACATGTTGGATTCTTCAGCTTATATATTAAAGACTTTAAAAAAATTGCTAAGCCTTTATGTCATTTGCTTGAAAATGATGTAATTTTTTATTTTGATAAAAGTTGCCCAAAATCTTTTGAGCTATTAAAAGAAAAGCTAGTTACTGCACCAATTATTGTTTCACCAGATTGATAAAATTGTTTTGAATTAATGTGTGATACAAGCGATTATGTTATTGGAGTTGTTTTAGGACAAAAGTATGATAAGATTTTCAAAGTAATCTACTATGCTAATATAATTCTTAATGAAGCTCAAATTAATTATACCACAATTGAGAAAGAGTTATTAACAATAGTTTATGCTTTTGATAAATTTATATCATACTTAATTGGAACTAAATGTGTTGTGCATACTGATCATTAGGCTATTAAATATTCAATGAAAAAGAAGGATGCAAAATCAAGACTGATAAGATGAATTCTTCTTTTGCAAGAATTTGACTTTGGGATAATAGATAAGAAGGGAGCTGTGAATCAAATCGTAGATCATTTGTCCAGGCTTGAATTAGAAAAACTATTCCATTTTGAAAATGAAATTAATGAACATTTTCCATATAAAGAATTGTTCATTATTTATGAGTTGGTATGTCGACATTGTGAATTTTATTGTTAGTGATATTATACCATATGGAATGACACACCAACAGAAGATAAAATTTTTATCTGAAGTTAAGACTTATTTTTGGGATGTGTGATTTTAAAAGAAACTTATGAAATTATCCAAAAATGTCATAATTCTAATTTTGGGGGACATTTTGGTGTTAATAAAACAACATACAAAATTTTTTTAATATTATTTTTATTGGTCTACAATCTAATGCTTATATCAAAACTTGTGATTGATGTCAATGAGTAGACAATATTTCTAGAAGAAATGTGATGCCCCTCAATTTTGTGTTGGAAGTTGAGATATTTGATGTTTGGGGATTAGATTTCATGGAACCATTTATACAATCTTTAAAAAATTTATATAGATTAATAGCAGTCGAATATGTATGCAAATGGATAGAAGCTATTGCTTTATCTCGTTGTGATGCTCAAAGTGTTGCAAATTTTTTAAGAACGAATATATTTTGTAGATTTGGGATACTGAGAGTGATCATAACTGACATGGGAAGTTATTTCAGGAATGCAATATTAGAGAAATTATTAAAGAAATATCATATCAACCATCAAATTACTACTGCTTATCATCCTCAGACAAGTGGTTTGGCTGAATTATCGAATCATGATATTAAAAGAATATTGGAAAAATCTGTGAATCCAACAAAAATGGATTAATCAATCAAACTTGACTATGTTTTGTGGGCTTATAGGACTGCATATAGAACTCCTATAGGAATGTCCCCATATAAGCTAATAATTGGGAAAACTAGTCATTTACCAGTTGAACTTGAGCATAAAACATATTGGGCTATTAAAGAATTTAATTATAATTTAAAGGATGCTTGTGAGAAAAGACTATTTCAATTAAATGAGCTTTAAAAAATAAGGAATGAGTATTATTAGAGTGCTAAGATTTATAAAGAAAAGATGAAGATGTGACATGATCGAATGATTCTTATTAAAAATTTTGAGCCAGGGCAACAAGTTTTGTTAGATAATGCAAGGTTAATATTATTTCTAGGTAAACTTAAGTCCAGGTAGATGGGCCCATTTGTTGTGATAAAAGTTTATCCCTATGGAGCTGTGGATATCAAAGATTCTAAAACTGAGAAAATATTTAAAGTGAATGGTAACAGGATGAAACCTAATTTTTAGGTGATCAAATTAAATTAAATGATCTTATGCAATTGGGTCAACCAGAATAGGCACTGATTACGTTGGGCTGACGACGTTAAACCAAATGCTTTGTGGGAGACAAACCATAGTTATTAGTGTGTTTTTGTTTTGGATGTTATGTTGTTTTGTTTGATTAAGAAAATTGTGGTAGTATTTGAATATTAAATGATTTAGTAATGACTCTAAGAACTTAATAGATGACTTAGATATGTTAGAATGAGTATTTGGACGTAAAGCTGACCTGTGCTAAATTTAGCATCGACATTTAAGTGCAAACATTTGGTGCTTAAGTGCGTCAGTTTGCTAAACACGCTAAATTACATTTTTAGAAGTTTTAAACACAGTTTAGTGGGTTTTAACATGGGTTAGTGGTCTGAGAACGTGTCTAGTGGTTTTAGGCTTGGTCTAAAGCCTATAAATAGAAGGGAATGAAGAGAATTCTCACCCAACTTCAATTTTAACCCTAAAATCTAAGTGAAGAGTGAGAGATATTGGAAATATCTTATCTTGGGAGATTGATATGAAGAAAAGGAAGAAGCTATGAAGAATATATTCATTAGTCAAAGTGCGCAAGAGTTATACAACAATTTCATAGCCGTTAATATAGAAAGAATAGCAAAGAAAATCACAAAAAGTGAGGGTGATGTGGTTTTAATTGAAGTAAAAGTGATGGAAGTCAACGCAAGTTTAAAGCATATTGGATGGCAACTTAAGATGCAATTTAGCCACACTAGTTTTATTGAAGAAGCGTATAAGGCTATGCATTTGAAAAGCAAATGAATTGAAGAAGACTCTACCAGAGTTCTTCACCACCGCTAGCTCTATCAGATTTATATTCCGAATTCCCAAGGAGAAACTAATGAAAAGCCGGGTTTGTTCAACTGGAAGGAGAATGGAATTAAGTTCTTTGTTTAGTGTTTGTTTGTTAGTATTAAGTTTGTTTTATATGTTTTTAATGTTAAGTTTGTTTAGTGTTTGTGCTTAGGAATTATCTCATCCAAGAATCTTTGGATTGAGAAATTATGTATTGCAAATGTTTGTATTTGTTTGTTAATTTATATAAGTTTATTTGTGTAAAATTTTGTTTATTTTCTGTTGAATCGAATTAGTTAATATTGGTTAATTTTGAGAAAGAGGAGAGTTGAGGGGGAAAAAATAGTTATTAAATATTTATAAGACCATTTATAGGGGGTTGACTTAGGCTAGAAGTGCATTTTACTTGAGATAAAAAATATCAAAACTTGTGCACTAGCGCCTAAGAGCCAAGACCTTGCGCTTAAGCACTGGCACCCAAGACCCTGTGCTTAAGATCTATTGATCATCCAAGGTTAAATTAAGGTCATTCCACTACTCAATGAAACTTGATGTTTTATTTAAGAATTATGTGGGTGGGTGCCTCTAAGGTAGGTTTGAGTCATAAAAGATTGTGGTGCCCATAATTAAAGTTAGGCTTGCAGTGTTTAAAGATGTTAATCACCAATCATATTATCTTCTAAATATAATCAATTGAGTTTAGACATCGAGCGTAGGTCATTACCAAGCCCTTAATAATCATAACGGTGGAAATTGATAGCGGTTAAAATTTTGGTTTTAGTGACATATGTTCTTATTAAAATATCACATCATCATCAATTTTAGGATTAAAATTACCCATTTTCTCTTTGTTAACCCTAAATTTTGATTAAGACACCAAAATCTAAAGTTACCCCTTTGCCTTTGGGGCTCTTCACCTCATAACTCATTAATCAAAATTCAAATGACTTTGACAATTTAGAGTGTCCTAATCATGGGTCAATTAAAATATCAGAGGAGAAAATGTGAGTTTTCGAAATTTAATTTAATTTAAATAATTATTTAAATTTAGAAAGTAGTATTTTCAAAGTTGATTTTACTTTACTATCCAAAATAATTTTTTTTCAAGAGAAAATTACTAGAGGTCCCCTTATGTCAGAGAAACACTTAGACAAAATTTCATGATTTTTTGAATTAAATTATTATTATTATTATTATTATTATTATTATTTAATTATTAACAAATTTCAAAGATTTAATTAAATGAAAAATAATGTTTTAATTACAAAAAAATTATTTTTATATTCTTATTAAACTTCTCTGAGTTCAGAAGACTTAGAGAATCAAATTTTGTATTTTTATGGTTCTTAATTTATTTATTATAATTATTTTAATGAGAAAAATAAGAAAAAATGTATTTTTAAGGTTTTCAAATTTATTTTTAACTCAGAAAATTTAGTAAAAAAATTTTTAATGAGTCCCAAGTGATCAGGAGAACATTAGACACATTTTAAAAATATTTTTGTACTTTTGGGATTTTTAATTTATTTTTTATTATTTTAAATTTAAAATAAGGCTAAAAAATTAGGTATTATCTCAAAAATAAATTTTATTTTTTCTAAGTGCCCTTGATAACAAGGAACCCAAAAAACTACTTTTCATAAATTTCTCAAGTGTATTTACTTTATTATAATTATTTTTTTTACAATAGTACAATGCTTCTTAGAAAATCAACTTTAATACTCAACCTTAGCTAAATAATTGTTAGATTTTTACATAGAGCAAATATGATTTTTATACATAATGTGGAATTGATTTTGTCAATTTTTTATGAATATTTAATTTACATAAATTAAAACAAGCTATATGCGTTTAATTAATAATAGAAATGTACAAAATGAATCAAATCATTCTATAATTTTTTCTAAGCTTTTATGCCACATGAAACCTACTAAATTTATCCTCATGATTTTCCAAGTAACACTTTAATCTATATAAATAAAATAAGCCAAAATAGCCACCCTAGCTTGAAAATTAGAGTTAGAAGCCTAGAGATACTCTTTGAACTTAGAAAAATCAGAGAACATCCCTTCTGTCATAAGGAATAAACCCTAAAAATCTTAAGCCATGGTGAGCATTGCTTGATAATAATGAATTAAAATACTCTAGAGAGTATTTAATTCATTAAAAATCATGGAGTAAGAAAATAATTTTTATTTTTAGTCCAAATTATTTTTCTTTGTTCAATAAGCAATAAGTTATTTTTTTTTATGATTTTTCTAGAGAAAGATATAGATTTTTGAAGTTCAAGACATTAATTTAATTCAAATAATCCATATTTTTCTACTTAAACACGCAACACCAACTCATCCTATGGCGGCTCCAAACTCACACGCGGCGCTCCGCCATTTGATGCCGCCATCCACCTCAGTTTCCATGCAGCCCGCCTTTTCACACCAAGGGTTGATCCAGATTGATCTCCCTCGCCCATCAAATAAAAGCGCAATCGGACGGCTTCTCGTTGTTGTCCCCAAATGACCTAACCCGAGAACCGTTCACACTAAAACCTTAAGATCTTTGTCTAGACTCAACCAAAAAGCATGGGGTTTGTTTCTAAACCTTCATTTACTCAATATGAGCATATCTATATGAATTATATTGTATGAAATACAGTAAATACTATGGAGAATCAAAATAGGCTCGGATTAGGGTTGAGGTTCAATACCTTTATCTGAGAGGGAAGGCCTCAATCAGATGGTTGTGGTTGCTTTGATTGGGTCCAACGAACCTCTAGATGAAGTCCTAGGTTCTAGTGAATTTTCTAGATATGATTTCGACCAAGCTCGATTTCAGGTGTTGGTCTAGAGCTATGTTAGGGGCTGCTTGGGATGGGGCTATTGTGGGGGTTCAACTCCTCTCACTATGGTGATGGTGTAAGCACAGTTAATTGAATTTTGGTGGACTGTGGAGGTTTGAGGGAATATGTCTTGGTTCGAGCTGAATTTTTTAACTCAAAATTGAGCTCTCACAGTGGGAACCTGAGGGGGAAAGTGGTGGGATTGAGTTGAGGAGTTCTTGGAGACTCTTTGGAAGCAAATGGGCAGAGTTTCCTTAAGGATTTTGCTAACCTCACCTTTGGCTATGGAGGAGTCAATTTAAAGCCATGGCTACCTGGTGGAGCTTAGGACTTGGCAGTGGGTGTTAAGGCTTGCTGAAGTAGAGTGAAGAAAAGCACAAGCATCCAATTGGAGTGAGCCAAGTCAGGGAGTTCAAATTTTGGGTTTTAGCCATTTGGGCTCCTTTGGGGTGACTGTTTCCGGTGGATGGCTAGGGTTCAGTCACCGCTTGGCTCAGGGAGGTCAGGGGAGGGTTAACTATGATTTACTCCCAATGGCAAGTGATGATTGCAAAGTATTTTCAAAATAAGGCTAAATATGGCTAAGATACCTTAAATCAAGGGACCATTGGTCCATAGCTCACCTAGGTGATTTAGGTGGGTTTAGGCTGGTTAATAGACTCCAAATTGTGGCTGTAGTGACATTAATTTGGTCACTTTGGTATAGCTAATTCAATTTTGGTGAAGGGGTTCAATTTGGATCAAATTGTTTTGAAGTTAGGTTTGTGTTAGGATATCCATGAAAATGAGCCCAATTAATTGATCAACTTTGTGTGTGTGATTGTCATGAGAGGTTTAGAGAAGAATTGGAGTGGTTTTGAATTAATTTGGTGGGTCAGTTTGAAGGAATTTGGGCATTTAGTCAATTTGGGGAAGTTGGGTTAGACTTGGGTTTATGTTGGGCTAGAGTTGGGCTAAGCCCAAATTGAGAGTTCGAAATGGTCTTGGAAAATTTCACAAAGAGTTTTCAATATTAATTGGGTGACAATTTTGGGGTTAGGACATTCAATTTGGTGGGATTTGGGCACATGGCTAAATTGAGGCAAATTTAGGGATTTTAGATTTGGGTTGAAATTAAGTGAAATTGAAGCTTGACCAAGGTTAATTGAGTGTTCAATTTGGTGTGTCAAGATATTTAAAAGGGTTTATGATGCATAATTGGGGCAATTAGATAGATTTGGGGGTTCAATTGAGTGAGATTTAGAGTTTGGGCCAAATTGGGCCTTTTTGATTTAGGTTGAAATTGGAATCAAATGGGGGTCAATTGAACTTGGATTTTGTTTAAATTGAGTTGGATCATGATGAATTCAAATTTAGAATTTAAATTGGGGGGAATTGGGGTCAAATTGATGGACATTTGGGGTGAAATATAGACTTTAAGGGCAATTTGGGGCTTTTGGTCAAAGTTGGTCAAATTGATCAAATTGGATTTAATTAAAGGGTTCAAATTGGTTTTGGAGACATTTGAAATGATTTTGAGGGTTTTGAGAAAGTTTGGGCCATCAAGGGTATTTTTGTAATTTTAGCCAATTTGGGGGTATTTTGGGGATTTTGATAAATTTGGGAGGTTTTGGGCAATTTGGGTAGTTTCAAATGGTTTGAGATGATTTTTAAACAAATTTGGGTGATTTGGTTAATTTTTGGAATTATGGTCAAATTTAGGATTTGGGGGGTTTTGGTAAATTGGGTAGATTTGGGGACAAAATGCCAAGTTTGGTATTTTTGTGAAAGTGAGGTGCCAACCACCCAATTTGAGCCATGAGGCAATGAAATCCTCTACTTTGGGTCCTTCATGTACTGGTCTGAGCTAGACTCTAGCCTAGTGCTAGTGGTTCTAGGGGACCATCTACATGAGTCTCCCAAGTGGTTAACTGGTCAAAGCCAACAAGTTTTGATTTCGATTTGTGAGTGGGATGTGAGTGAAAGTGAATGTAAATGGGTGAACTAGCTCTTGACCAACATCCAGCATTTGGTCCCATATTGATCCCACCTACTAAGCGCTAGGGGTTAGGACCAACATGTGGAACTTCAAGTTGAGCAAATGAAGGTTTAAAATTTCTAATGAAATGGGTTCCTTTTCTAGTTCTCTAGGAATAGTCAACAAAAAAGTCCTATGGCTAGATCCCAGGCTACAAAAGAGGAACATAGACCTCAACCAAAAGTGAGGTCAACAAATGAACCCCTAATAGATGTGGTGTGCTTGACAAGCACACTGCACGTATTGGCGTTGACCGATGAGGTCAACAAAACCAAGAGAGACTTCTAACTCAACTTATCTAGAATGAGTGTAGAATTGAGTGACAGTTGTTCCTGCTGGGGAGTAATAAATACTCTCGTTGGAAAAAAGAAAGGAGATTTTGGAGACAATCGTCAGGTAAATCGACAGGTTAGTCCTATTCATTGTGTTCCAAAGAAAAGAGGAATGACTGTAGTCGTGAATGAAAAGAATGAATTAATTCCAGCAAGATAAATTCATGAATGACAAATCTGTATTGACTATTAATAATTAAATACCGCCACTAGATAGGATCACTTTTCTTTACCTTTCTTGGACCAAATGCTGGATAAACTAGCTAGACAACAATATTTTTGTTTTTTGAATGGATATTTTGGTTACTATAAAATACATATTGCTCTAGAGGACCAAGAAAAAACTAGATTTACAAGTCCTTTTTGGGACTTTTACTTTTAGATAAATTACTTTTGATTTATGTAATGCATCTGCAACTTTCTAAAGGTGTATGATATCTATTTTTTGTGACCTAATTGAGATAGGAATTGAAGTTTTTATGGATGATTTCTAAATTTTTGAAATCTCTTTCGACTCGTGTTCAAATCATTTATCCAAGGTTTTAAGATATTGTGAAGAAACATGTTAGTTCTCAATTGAGAAAAATGTCAATTTATGGTCACAGGAGGGATTGTCATGGGACATAAAATTTCTAAAAATAGTATGGAAGTTGTTGAAGCAAAAATTTAAATTATTGTTGAATTATAACCTCTTACTTCAGTAACTATAGTAAGAAGTTTTCTAGGACATGCTGAATTTTATAGGAGGTATATTAAAGACTTTTCTAGAATTGCCAAGCCTCTATGCCATCTTTTAGAAAAGATACCAATTTTGATTTTAATGATGATTGTCTTAAAGCCTTTCAGTTATTAAATGAAAAATTAATTACTTCACCTAACATTATTTCACTAGATTGGAAAAAATCATTTGAATTAATGTGTGATTGATGCGCCCTTAGTGTGTGTTGTTTTTCTGCATGTTTTATGTCAATTTAAATCCCAAGTAACATTGTCAAAAACTTGACCCATCCAGAAATTATGCAGTAATTTAACTTTAAAAAATATTACCAAAAACATGACCCAATTTATATTAAGTAGTTCATGTGCACAACTAAAATGTTTATAAAATATTTAAAATAGGTTACACATTAGTGGATCTATGCAAGTGTACGTATAGTTTCATGTAATATAGGGCTTTCTTTAAAAACCCCAGTATCAATCCCACTGAGAAGCGCAGTAAGAAATCTATTAGGCTAATTCTAATCTACTACTATGAAATCTTACTTTGGAAGACGAAAATTCTTATGATAATAATATAAATCACAATATTCAAACAACAAAAATTAAAGAAAGAAAGACAAATTAAAATTTGTTTAATGAATGCTAACATAAATGTAACAAAAAGAACTAAGTTTACTAACCTAATTTTTAAACTTTAAAGTTAAATTTATTAAGACTAAACAAAGTTTTGTGATGAAGAGTTCAAATTTAAGAAAACATCCTTCCAATTTACAATGAGTACATGGTTAATGAAGTAATTAAAATCATTTGAATATATATATATATATATATATATTATTTTGTACCAAATAGAAGCAATCCTATTCTTTACCCTCTTTCGAGTGCATAAAGAATATTAACTACTCCAGAGTTGGGTCCCTAATTCTGTGGTTAGGCATGGAGGATACTGGCTGCCACTCTAGAGCTCCCACTAATCCCTCACTTGAGGGCTAACAATCTCGCATCAGTTTCCAATCAACTGGACCAAATTGAGGATTTTAATCTATCACCTTAAAATATTTAATTCTACATCCAACAAAGTATATTTCTTTATTTATTTACACCCAAATTCATGGATGAAATACTCTCCCGTGAAATCAAAGGTGATTCTCCATATGTTGTAGAAATCATAACCCATTAAGAGCATATGTTTCTCAACACATATTAACATTTCAATTGGCCAAATCAAAAAGTAAATGAAGAGCGGAGTTTGAGTCATCACAATTTATTGACATTTAAAACTGTATATAACAAAATCAATTCTTCACAAAACCAAATCTCATTGTAGGGAGAAGGATAAAGAAGACTACTCAGAATTCATGAGAAGGAGGCGACAAAACACGACTTTCATTAATAAAAACAAGTTTATTCACACAATCCTTCCCCAGAAAATCCCTAAAAATTCTCTTCTAGCCTTTCTCTCCTTACAAGCACTCTCAATTCTCTTCAAGAAATGTAATGAAAAAGAAATCTATCACCTTCCCTCTCCTCTTACAATTATTGAAGAAAATCATTAAGTCCTTGACTTTCTTTCTCTCTCTCTCCCTTTCCTTCTTCTCACTCTCACTCCACTCACCCACCCACACACACACACACACACACACACACACACACACGCGCGCCCTAAACTTCCTCACACAAAATCTCCTCTTAAAGCCCCAGACTCCTCTCTCTTTTATAAAAGGCTGCCTCCCTTAAAAAAGAATTCAAAATTACATCCAAAATTCTATCTCAAAGTCAACTCTTTTGAATTTAAAAAACATGTCCATTGATCCAAGAGACAGATCCCTTCACAAAAGAACCTTTCAAAGTGTTTAGATGCATTGAATCACTCCAAGGGGTGTTTAGAACAAGTGTCCCTTTGAAAATTCACCTAAAATTTGTGCCAAATCGCCTTAATCTGCAAAAAGTTGTACCTGACACATCATATTCTAGTTGTCTGAATTTTCGCGCATCATGCATTGGTTTGACACATCACTTAACAAATTTATATTAGCTTAAAGATTTCATAAAGTTTAATTATTTTCTTTTTACATGAATCTCTAAGATTTTTAATACTTCAAAAATAGAAATTTCTTTACTTAAAATAGAAAAACATAGTCTAATTCTCTTATATCAAATATCTTAATCTCTAAAATTAACCTTAATTATTGAAAATTTTTACTTAAGCTTACTATACTTTTAGAAACATAAATATAGTTATCTAAAGTTAACCTCTAATATCAAATGTCATGTTAAATTTAAAATTTTTGAAAATATAGTTAATTGAGGACAAATAAAATTAAGTTTCTTTCCTTTTTTTTTAAGAAAACAAATTTTTCTTTCCCCTCCAAACTTAAATTTTTAAAAGATTTAGCATGAAGAACTGAATAAAATAAAAGGTGAAAGAAAACATTAAATGCATAAAGAAAAGACTTACCTGTTGAATGGTTCTGATTTTTGAAACTTAACTATGAAATATTTCAGGTGCTAATATGAAAAGCTACAAGTCTTAAGACATTAAATTGCACATAGTACATATAAAATCTACTTAGAAAGAGTTAATTACAATACATTTAGCAAAATACTAAAACTAACAACAGAACTAAACTGAATTTTGAATAACAAACAGTTTTACAATTCTACAGTTCATAACACAACAAAGCAGAGTCTCACAATCTAACAACAAACAATCTCAACAATATAATAAAAATAAATAACAACATAACAAAGTACAATCAAACATAAAGTAAAAAAAAGATCACAAATCATCATCTTCTTCTTCTACATCCAAATTCTGTCGCTAATATGGGGTAAAATTAGGGTGAGTAGGGAACTGAACTGATTGGTCACCCTTCATATATCTCACCATCGCATCATCATAAGCAGCATCATATTCAAAATTTTGCCATATCAAATCATTAATGTGAGCATTTATGGCATCCAAGTTTTGCATTCTATGATCCATTCTCAAGATATCTCCTTGCTGGATCATCATCTACTCCATCAGTCCTCGAAGAGTAGGGTCACTAAAAGTAGAGGTCTTAGAAGTGGAAGGAATATTCCTGGTCCTACTTCTAGATCTCCAATCAACGTGAGATTCATAACTCTTTATGTTAGCAGGCCCAATAGGTTTTAGAGGCTCAATCCTCTCCTCCTCTGGTCTAAAATCAACTCCTGCCTGTTCACAGTGTGAAAATAAGTGCAGGGTGTGCTAAACCACCAGTGGTCTCTCCCAAAGCAATAGATTGAGTGTTCTTATAAATAATAACGCCTACATTTATCCTCATCACTTGTTGAATACAGAAGTTTAAAATGGTACTATCCTTGATTTCCTCACTATGATGATTTGTCAGTATCATTCTTCTAAAAATAAAATAGTGTCAGTCCTTAGATACTACATTAAGCATAAAAAGAGGAAAGCTTACCTTAACACCATTCTTGACTTTCTAGATCTCTCTTCCATTAGTCAGAAAAGAAATAACTTCATCCAAGGCCTCATTCGTAGCAGAAAACGATTTATACTTGCAACTGTAAACATCTTCCAACTCATAAAACTCATTAGTTTTTTTTGGAGAAAACTCGACCATATTCCCACAAAAAAAATAAAATCATCAGAAGCCTCTGTAACTACACCAATAATATCTTTGACAGTAAAGTAACAGAAATATTCCCACTGCCAAGCATTGATTAATCACTCAACTTCTCTTCCCAGATTTTTAAATCCACGATCTGGAATTACTTTTTTATTTTCAAGTAAACTATTAAGTCGAGCACTAGCCCTGAAGCTGACAAATTTGTGTTCATCATAATCTACCTTTCTTTTTTTTTGCTCATTCTTGGGGCCATGGTAAATCTAAGAAATTTTGATAAAAACCTGAATAAATTCACAATATAAAACGCTTTAAACTTAAATTCACTAATTAAGAGTTCTTCACCAAAGGATTTTCTCAAAATCTCTTAAAAAATTCCAAAATTTTTGGATCTCGATAATGTGAGATAAATCCTTGGTGAAAATCTAAAATTTTTAGTTTAAAGTGTAGCTCTTATTTAGAGAAGATGAAATCCAAAGTTCTTTTGCCTTGAAATCACCCCAAATTCGAGCAAATGTTAGCCCTAGGTGCAAAAATCGGAGGTTGAAGGTGACTCAAAGGGTAAAAATGGTGTTTTACTATGCAAATCGTGAATTTTAAGGGGTTTAGGTTGTTCTCAATTTGAGGGCACCGTCGACGCCCATGCCAACATTGTCGGCGCTCAAGGCTTAAAAATTCCATTTTTCAATTTTTTCAATTTTCAATTTCTTTTCAATTTTCTTCAAAGTTTTTTTAATATTTTTAAACACAATTTTTATCTAACAATAATTCACAAACAAACATTTTCATGAATAATCATTTTCACAAACAACAATAAACCAACTTTTATATATGAAAATACACTCTTTACAAATACATTTTTTCTAATCACATTTTTACACTCATATAACAAACTAAATTATAAATCAGCGTTGAAATCAAGCCACAACACTAAACACTCACACAAAACTATACACACAATCAAAGTTCATAATTCTAAAGCAAAGCAAACTAAATCAAATCCACACGATAACATTAAATACATAAAAATTTTAAATTAGTAGAGAGTTCAAATTCTTCAATTATTATGCCTCTTTCTCAATGCTTTCTCCTCTAATATCTCCCATAGACTTATAATGAATGTACAGATTATAGAAGTGTCGCTACAGGAAATGTTCAGTCGAATTATCTTCGATCCATCCTTTTTCCTTAAAAATCCGCACTGGTCCTGCTTCAAATGTTCCAGTATGATCAAAATTCTCCTTCATCCTCCAATATAGGTGATCAAAAAGGTACTTAAGATCTCTTATTGCATTTGTAATACTCTGAAGTTCTCTTTCAATTTTCTTCAATTTCTTTTGCAAAGCAAGTGAACTTCCAACTATTGGTGGCATCAACAGAGTTGAAGCATGTTACGAATGATCCAAGATAGCATCTAATGCTTCATTATCATTCCCAACATAACTATCATCAATAGGAATCATGGGCTCCTAAGGGTATAAAAATTTTTCCCAACTTTCATATGGAACTTGAGATTGACTGTAAAGCAGGAAAATTGTGGAAGGATGCCCAAGTCTAAAAATTTGCCCATTCATAATAATACCCATAACAGATTTAAAAATGATGGATTCTACATCAATGGGTTTTTCCATTTGAATGCATTAATTTAAAATAGCGCTTTCTTTGGTGACTCTACTAATCTTCATGGTAGGGAGTAATTTTTCAGAAATGAAGAAATGTTACTGCTTCGATATTGGATTAAGTGATGAAAATGAGAAACTAACATATCCCTCATCTCACATTTTTGAAATATCTTTTTCATCCTTCAAAATTATAGACATCTTGCATCAAATCTCTGGTAGGGATAAAATTTGTATAATGACAGATTGAAATGTTTTCTATCATATAGAACTCATTAATTCGTGTTGGAGTAAATGGTCAGCCTTACCTCGTATGAAGACTACTCCTTAGGTAATTCCATGTAAGTTAACATATAATTCCTTCACCACTGGTACAATAACTGCAGTGGTGATGTAGCACAGAACTTTCCATCATCTTTGTACAATGATTTTATCAATCCGTGAACATGGATTAATCAATCCATGATTGATAAAGCCTCTCTCTTGATCAATCTCTTCTTCGTAATAATTTTGTCGTATAATCTCTGCACGTCAAAACTGATAAAATTTCCTATATTAAAAACTCCATACCTGGAAGTATTTCTAAAATTGGAAGCTATGGAATTCAAAAATAGGGAGTTTCTAGTCGTCCAAGACATTTTTTAGGACTTTAAAAACACCTCCCAGTGGTTATTACGGAGTGAAATCCCACCAAAGTCCGTTAAACTCATCCTGAGCTGTCAAACTGCTATCGACGCCGTCGGTGCTCCCGATGGCACTGTCGGTGCCACGGTCACTTTAGCAGGCGCCGTCGGTGTCCATTCTGGTACTGTCTGCGCCAGTGGTCAAAATCGTGACTTTTTATTTTTTCAATTTAATTTCAAATTTTCCTCCAATACCACTATTTGTCTTAATTTATAATATATAAAATTGTGTAGGATTGTTATGTCCTAATATATAAAACACTTATCAAACAAAATAGTAATACATAGATATATATATAGGTTGCCTCCCGGACGTACCGTTTGTTTAGTTGGGTTGACTTAACATTAAAACTTCTTTAAATTGTGGTATGTGCCCTTCATAATAATTTTTCAATCGATGCCCATTAACTTTAAATATCTTTCCAATATTACGATGTTTAATAACAACAATTCTATAATGATAGACTTTAATCACTTTAAATGGTCATTATCATCTGGATTGTAGTTTTCATGAAAATAATTTCAATCATGTATTATATAATAAAACTTCTTGTCGAGTTTCAAAATTTTTTTTAATAATCTTCTGATTATGTCATATTTTTATTTTCACTTTATAGATTTTTGCATTATCATATGCTTCATTGTTGTAATAATCTTTTATCACCGACATCTCTTAGATTAAAATTAAATTTCTTAGTAGCCCAAAATGCTTAATGCTCCAATTCTACTAGTAAGTGACATGTTTTTCCAAAAATAAGTCTATATGGGGACATTCCTATAGAAGTCTTAAACGTAGTTCTGTATACCCATAATGCAGTATCTAATCTAGCAAACCAATCTAATTTATAAGAATTTACAGTTTTTTCTAAGATTCGTATAATTTCACGATTTCATATCTCTGCTAGACCGTTAGTCTGAGGATGATAAGCAGTAGAGAATATATTCATAATATCATATTTCTTAATCAATTTTTCAATTCTCTTATTCCTAAAATGAGATCCTCCATCAGTAATAATTACTCTCGCCATTCCATATCTTGTAAAAATATTTTTAATTAAAAATTTAGAAACACTCTGAGGATCACATCTGGGTACAACAATAGCTTCAATCTATTTGGACATATAATCAACAACAAATAATATATTTAAATTTCTAAATGAATGCATAAATAGTCCCATAAAATCTAATCCCCACACATCATAAATTTCAACTTCTAATGTGTAATTTAGAGGCATTTCATTTCTTCTAGAAATATTTCCTACTCGTTGACATCGATCACATGTTTTAATATATTCATTAACATCTCTAAAAAGAGTAGGCCAATAAAATCCAACTTGCAAAATCTTATATGCAGTTCTATTTATTCTAAAATGTCCTCCAAATTGAGAATCATGCTATTTTTCAATTATATGTTGAGTTTACTCATAAGGCACACATCTTCTAATAATTAGATCTTTACATTGTTTATATAAATATGGGTCATCCCAAAAGTAGAATTTTGAATCATATATAAATTTCTTTAATTATGGATTTTTGATATCAGGTGGTAAGATATCACTTACAATAAAATTTACTATATCAGCATAGCAATGTACATTCATTTCATCAATACTATATAATTGTTCATCAGGGAAATTTTCTAAAATTTCTTTTGCAAAATTAGTTAATATTTCTCTTTCTAATCTAGGCAAATGATCAGCTATTTGATTATCATTTCCCTTTCTATAAACTATGGTAAAATCAAACTCTTGCAATAGAAGTGTCCATCTAATTAATCTTGGTTTAGCATCTTTCTTTTGCGTCAAGTATTTAATAGCAAAATGATATGTATGCACTATACATTTAGTTCCAATTAAGTAAGGTCTAAATTTATCAAAGGCATAAACAATAGCTAATAACTCTCTTTTAGTAGTACTGTAGTTAATTTGACCATCATTTAGAATTTTACTAGCATAATATATTATTTTAAAAACTCTGCTGTGCCTTTGTCCTAAAACACCCCTAATAGCATAATCATTGGCATCACACATTATTTCAAATGATTTTTCCCAATTAAGTGGAACTATTATAGGTGCAGTGAGTAATTTTTCTTTCAATAATTCAAATGCTTTTATGCATTCCTCGTTAAAATCAAATGTCGTATCTTTTTCTAAAAGTTGGCATGTGGCTTAGATATTTTTGAAAATTTTTTTATGTAGCGCCTGTAGAAACCAACATGTCCTAGAAAACTTCATACCCCTTTAACATTAGTAAGATGTGGTAATTTTTCAATAACTTGAATTTTTGCAGGATCTACTTCCATGCCATTTTTCAGAAATTTTTGGCCAAGTACAATACCTCTTGCAACCATAGATTGACATTTTTTCCAATCTAGTACTAGGTTGATTCTTTCGCATACTTCCAAAAATTTTTCTAAATTATTTAAACATAATTCAAACGAAGTTTCGAATACAGAAAAATTATCCATAAATAATTACATTCCATGTTCAATAAAATTGCTAAAAACTGACATAATACATCTTTAAAATGTTGCAGGTGCATTGCATAGTCCGAAAGACATTCTCGAAAGGCATATGTTCCATATGGGCTTGTAAATATTGTTTTCTCTTGATACTTTAGAGCAATTGGAATTTGGTGATACCCAGTATATCCATCTAAAAAGGAATAAGATTTATTTACAGCCAATCTATCCAACATTTGGAATAGAAAGGGTAAAGGAAAGTGATCTTTTTTGGTGGCCATATTTAATTTTCTACAGTCAATCCAAATTTGCCAACCAGTAACTTATCTTATTGAAATTAATTCATTTTTCTCATTTTCTTTAGCGGTCACTCCTCCTTTCTTCGGAACACGGTGAATTGGACTTACTCGGGCACTGTCTTAAATAGGATATATAACTCTAGCATCTATTCATTTTGAAATTTCTTTTTTAACAACTTCTTTCATTATTGGGTTTAATCTCCTCTAAGGATCATCTTTAGGTTCATTTTGTTCTTCTAATAGAATTTTGTGCATATAAATAGATAGACTAGTTCCTTTAATATCAGCTAAAGTCCAAATCTAAACGTTTAAAGATCGATAGAGGCATAAGATTGATACTCGCTCCTAAATCACATAAAGTTTTTCCAAAAAACTTTTCACCAATAGCACAAGGTATAGTAAGACTACTAGGATCTTTTAATTTTTCAGGAAGCTTTTTTTGAATAATAGTACTACACTTTTCACTGAGTGCAACGGTCTCATGATCTGTAAACTTCCTTTTCTTGTTTAATATATCCTTCATAAATTTCACATAACTTGGCATTTGCTCCAAAGCTTCAACAATAAAAACAACAGCAAAGCCTTAATCCCACTACGTGGGGTCGACTACATGTATCCAATTTTTCCATTGCGTCCTATTTAGTGTCATATTTTCATTTAATTCTAGTAATTTAAGATCATTTCTAATACAATAAGCCCAAGTAATCCTAGGTCCACCTTTGCCTTTCTTAACACAAGTCGAATCTAAAACATCTACTCTCCGAATCAGATCATCAGATTGACAACGTTTAATGTGACCAAACCATCTAAGATGACTTTCTCTAATTTTGTACGTCACAGGAGCTACACCAACCCTATCACAAATATATTCATTTCGCATTTTGTCTCTAAGTGTAAAGCCACTCATCCACCTAATCATTCTCATCTCGGCAACACTTAACTTATTATTATGCTTCTCTTTTAAAGGCCAACATTCAACGCCATAAAGAATTGTAGGTCTCACCACCGTCTTATAAAATTTTCCTTTCAGTCTAAGCGGTACTTTTCTATCACATAAAAGGCCCGAAGCATTCCTCCACTTCAACCAATCAACTTGAATTCTACTATTAACATCCCCATCTATGTCACCATCGCTTTGAACAACGGACCCAAGATATCTAAATCGTTCAAACCTTTTGATAATTTGATTATTAAGTTTTAGTTCTACTTAAATGAAGGCCTTTATACTCCAATGTAGACCTCCATAATTCAAGTTTTTTTTGGCTTTTTCTCTCATTTTATCCACGAGAAGGATATCATCAACAAAAAGCATACACCAAGGTACATCCTCCTGTAGATGTCCAGTAAGACCATCCATAACTAAAGTAAAAAGATATGGGCTTAAAGCCGATCCCTGATGTAATCCAACAGAAATAGGAAAATATTTTGTCAATCCTCCTTCAGTTTGAACACAAGTAACAACTCTAGTATACATATCTTTAATAATTTGAATATAAGTCATATCAACACCTTTCTTCTTGAGAACTCTCTAACGGATATCTCTTAGAACCTTGTTGTAAGCTTTTTCTAAATCAATAAAAATCAAATGTAGATTCTCCTTATTATCTCTGAACTTCTCAATCAAACCTCTCAATAATTGTATAGCTTCCATAGTAGACCTGCCCAACATAAATCCAAATTGATTATGAGAAATTTTGTGATGCATCTTAACTTATGTTCAATTACCCTCTCCCAAAATTTTAAAGTATGACACATCAACTTAATTCCTCCATAATTTGCACACTCTTGTGCATCCCTTTTATTCTTAAAAATGGGGACCAAAATACTCTTCCTCCACTCCTCAGACATCTTTTTAGTTTTTAAAATAATATTAAAGAGTTTAGTAAGCCAAAAAACTCCCAAATCACCCAAATATTTCCACACTTCAATTGGGATATCATCAGGTCCTACAGACTTTTCACCCTTGGTTTTCTTTAAAGCCTCCTCAACTTTTTTTTTACTAATGCGACTAAAAATTAAACTTTTTATTATTATTCATAATAATAAAATCACTAAGGTTGATTGTATTTTCAGAAACTCATTAATAAGTTTATCAAAGTAACTCACCCACCTATGTTGAATATCTTTTTCTAAGAAATGTACTTTTTGATCTTCATCTTTAATACACTTTACTTGAGTTCAATCTTTACTTTTCTTTCTCTTTTTTTGGCTAGTTTATACATATATTTTTTACCCTCCTTAGTATCTAATATATTATAAAGATCATTATAAGCTGAATTTATAGCGTCACAGATTGTTCTTTTAGACTCCCTGCGGGCTGTTTGATATTTTTCCCAGTTCTCTAAGCTTTTAAATTTAAACCAATTTTTATAACATAACTTATTATATTTTATCTTTTCTTGCACATTATTATTCCACCAACAACTATTTTTATTTATAAAAAACTTTTTCTTTTGATTCTCCAAGCACATCTTTTGCTACTTGTTTAATAGTGTTTGTTACTTTATCCCACATAACATTACTTCTTCATGAATACCCCAAATTTTGAAATCTTGAATTTTACTCATAAAAAAAATTTTATTTGTGTCTTTTAAGTTTCTCCATCTAATTTTACGATGATGAGTCCTATTATTTTTTATTTTACAACTCTTAATCTTAAAATCTAAAACTAATAAACGATGTTGGGTACTTAAATTTTCACTTGGAATGACCTTACAATCTTTATAATCGCGACAATCTCTTCTTCTCATAAGAAAATAATCAATTTATGTTTTATTAGATCCACTCTTATAAATAATAAGATGTTCATATTTTCTTAAATAAAGTATTAGTAATTACAAAATCATACTCTAAATCAAAATCTAAAATAGTTCTACCTTCTTCATTAGTTACTCTAAAACCTTCTTCATTAGTTGCTCCAAAGCTTCAACAAAAGGAATATTTATCGTTAACTTCTCAAAGATTTTCAAAAATTTTGTAAATTGTTTATCTTTTTTCTTCTGCTTCAGTCTTAAAGGAAATAGAGGTAATGGTTTTCTAAAGGACCTTGTGTTTGTTCATTTTCATTTTGGTCACTTTCCATTTCTTACTTCTCTTCATCAACTTCAGTTTCTCTTTGGATCCTTGTTTCAACTTGTTTTCGACTTCGTAATTGAATAACTTTAATTTTCTCCTTATTTTAATCTTTTGGATTAACTTCCACATTACTCGGAAGAATTCCAGAAGGTCTGTTACTAAGTGCAGTAGCAATATGTCCTAATTGATTTTCAATATTTCTAATAGTAGCCTCTTGATTCTGCATTTGATTTCCCATGTTCAACATTACTTCTTTCATTATTAACTTCTTTTTCTTAACTTGTGGGTTATGGTTAGAGTTAAATCCCAGAGGATAATAAGGTCAAAAATTAAGATTTCCTTGGTTGTCAAATTTCTAGAGGAATTCATCGAATTGTTATAATTATTCCGACTAAAATTAGAGTGATTTTTCCATCCAAGGTTCTAATATTTAGAATAGGGATTATTATTTTGATTATTTATAGCATTTAAAGTTTCATAAGATGATTGAGTATCAATTATCTGCCCTACTGAATTTTCCTCTAATGTTGGGGGTATATGAGAATAGTTCACTCCAATTTGAACAATCTTTTTAGAAATAACAACAATTTGAGAGGCTAAAATAGACATTGCAACATAATCATGAATACTAGCTACTCTCTTAGGATTTATTCTTTCAGAGGGACATTAAAAATTGTTAGTAGCCATTTCTTCAATTAAAGAGTATGCTTCATCAAAAGGTTCTGACATTAGTGATCCACCTGCAGCAGCATCAATAATAGATCTAAGTGATCCTACTAATCTATTGTAAAGTGTTTGAATTATGAACCAATCTGGCAAAGCAAGGTGTAGACATTTTCTAAGAAGATCTTTAAATCTTTCTCAGGCTTCACATATCGATTCCCCCTCAAACTGACATAAAGATGTAATATCATTTCTAATCTTAGCAGTTCTGAATGGTGGAAAATATTTAGCCAAGAATTTTTGTGATAGTTCTCCCCAAGTTCTGATAGATCTAGGTGCTAATGAATTTAAGCAAGCTTTGGCCTTATCGCTTAATGAAAAAGGAAAAGCCTAACAACATCATTAGACACTCCATCATATTTAAAAATAGCATATATTTCAAGAAAACTAGCAAGATATAAGTTAGGATCTTCAATAGGTGTTCCTCCAAACTGATTAGTTTATACCATTTGGATAACAACATGTTTAAGCTCAATTGAATTAGCAACAACAAAATTTTCAGTAGTCAAGTGAAGTTAGTCTGCTGTCGGATTAACATAATCTTTAAAGGTCTTTGTCAATTTTCATTTATTTGATTATCTAAGTTATTCGCCATTTTGTTTAAATTTTTAATTTTTTTTATTGTTTTCAAAATTTTCTAATAGTATGTTCTAATTCTAAATCGTAAGATACTAAACCTTCAGATCCATTATTTCACAAAAAACAAATATGATAAGCAAAGAAAATACTCTTAAATAAAAATATATTTTTTTGGATTTTTTATTTTTTTAATAATTATCTCTAAATTTCCTAATTTACCAAATCTATTTAATTTATAGTTACTTTCCCTGGCAACAACGACAAAAACTTAATCTCACAAGAAAATATAGTTGTGTGAAATTTATATAAGTTTGACTCTGCTATGTAACGATACCAAAAGTTTGATGCAATATTTATGATCAAGAAATTTAAGTAATTAATGTTGGGATTCTACGCAAGTATACGTATTGTTATCAAGTAAAGAAGGACTGTCTATTTAAACCCCGAATATTAATCCTACGGGGAAGGTTTAAACTTTGAAGTGATAAATTTACTTGGAAATTCACAGAAAGTAAAACGAATTTACTGCTACCAATTTCAAATGTTGAGATATTATCAAAACTAAAATATTTAACTATTAGCAAAACTGAAATGCAAAGTTTAAACAGTAACTACTAAACTATTGAAATATTAGACTATGTAACTATGTTTATGCGATCAAGATTTCTTATGTGAAAAAACATCATTCTCAATACAATGAGATTTTGGTAAAATGAGATGAGATAAATTGTTACAATATGTTTTGTACCAATTAGGAGCAATTTTAATTCTCTACCCTGATACAGTGTTATAGAAAATAATTGGCTAATCCCATGTTTAGTCCCTAAATTTGTGGCTAGGCTAGAAGGATACTGGCTCCCACTTCCCTCACTTGAAGGCTAACTCTCGCTTTAGTTTTTAAACGCTAAGACTGAATTAGGAATTTTCGCCTAAGATTATTGAAACTCAATGAACTTGAGGAGATTAAAAATGAAGCATGTGATAATGCAAAAATATATAACGAGAAAATGAAAATATGATATGATCGAAAGATTATTAAAAAGAAGTTCAACACTTGATCCCTTAGAAAATATAGTTGTGTAAAATTTATATAAGTTTAACTCCGCTATGTAACGGTGCAAAAAGCTTGATGCAATATTTATGATTAAAAAATTTATGCAATTAATGTTGGGATTCTACGCAAGTATGCATATCGTTATCAAGTAATAAAGGACTTTCTATTTAAGCCTTGAATATCGATCCCACGCGGAAGGTTTAAATTTTGAAGTGATAAATTTACTAGGAAATTAACAGAAAGTAAAACAAAATTACTGTCACTAATTTCAAATGCTGAGATATCATCAAAACTAAATTATTTAACTATTAGCAAAATTGAAATGCAAAGTTTAAATAGTAACTACTAAACGACTAAACTATTGAACTATTAAACTATGTAACTATGTTTATGTGATGAAGATTTCTTATGTGAAAAGACATCTTTCCCATAACAATGAGATTTTGGTAAAATGAGATGAGATAAATTATTATAATATGTATTGTGCCAAATAGGAGCAGTTTTATTTCTCTACCCTGATACAGTGTTATAGAAAATAATTGGTTAATCCCAGGTTTAGTCCCTAAATCTGTGGCTAGGCTAGGAGAATACTGGCTCCCACTCCAGAGCTCCCACTTCCCTTCATCTGAAGGCTAACTCTCTCTTTAGTTTATAAGCACTAAGACCAAATTGGGGCCCAATTCTACACCCAACAAAGAATATTTCCCTATTTATTTGCAATTAATTCCATGAATGAATTTCTTCTCCATGAAATCAAATGTGATCCTCACTCTGTTGTACAACTCATACTCCATTTCCTTGATCATATGTTTTACAACACATTTTAACAATTTATTGGCCATATCGAAAAGTAAATTAAGTTTAGAGTTGAAAAATCATCAAAATTTATTTTATATTTTAATATTGTCACATCCACATCATCTCTTCATTTCACCATATCTTAGAGTAGGGAAAAAGATAAAGAAAACTAGTCAGACTTCATGAGAAAGATACAACAAAACACAAATTTCATATATAAAAGAAAGTTCATATAACACTAATAAACAAACAACACTTATCTGAAATTATTTCTCAAAGCAAATCCCTTGTAGCCTCTCCTAGGAAATGTAGGAAGAAGAAATCTCTCACTTTTCTCCTTCTCCAACACTCTTAGAGAAGAATTCACACTTAATCTCACCATAAAAACTCTAAACTCTTAAAGCAAAATCATTAATAGACTCCTGAATGGTGGTGGAATGAAGATGGATAAAGTGTATGGAGGTGAGGTGTGGCGAAAATGAGCAAGGAGGAATGAGGATGAGCGCCTTTTCTAATCAATTTTGGCCCCAAATAAAGCCTAGAGTCGGTTCTTTACCAAAGGAAAATATATTGAGATTTTCATACATATTTTATACAGTTTTTGATGATATTGCACTTTAAAGAAAGATATTTTTGATGTTTTGTTGCAGAAATGATGAATTAGCGTCATTAGAGCAAAAAGATGCAAAAATGAACGAATTTGGAGCGAAAAGGACCAAAATGTGCAGAATTGAACTAGGGCGCCGACGTCACCATCAACCACGCCTACGGTGAGATTTTCTCGAGACTCCAGAATTAATTTATTATAAAGGTCCACCGACGGTGAGCTCGGCGGTTTTGCCCAATCAGGCTTTGGATAATGCCAAATTTTGAAGGGATGCTTAGGCAACTCTTGGGAAAGCTCATCCACAACTTTAAAAGACTATTTTGGCCAAAAATTGAAGTAGGCTAAGGAGTCTGAAAGAGGGGGAAGTGCTAGAAAGAGTTCCTGAAGGTTAGAAAGGTTCCAATAGTGTGAGGAATTCTTCAAGAGATTGTAAGAGTGGAGGGAAAGTGAGATATTTCTTCCTCCTTGCTCTTTCAAAGAGGAATTTTGTGTGTTGTAAAGAAAGGAAGAGATTCAAAGGAACTTTGAGGAGTGTTCTTGGGGAGAAATTAGAGATAAGTTATTTACTTATTGTAGTTTGTATGACTTTGATTTTATATATGAATTCCAAGTTTTGTCGTGTTTTCCCCATGAGATTTGAGTAGTTTTCTCCGTCTTTCTCCTTGTCTCGAGATTTGTGAAATGGTGATTTGAATTGGTGAAGCCACGAAAATGTTTAAGAAATTGTGATGATCTTTTCACTTTGATCTTAATTTAATTTCAATATGGTCAATTGATCTATTAAAATATGTTGAGTTTTACAACTAAAGTGAAGATTACATCCAAGATTCAAGGAGGTCAAAGCCCTTGGAAGTTGGGTACAAATAAATAGGGAAATAATATTATCTGGCGTAAAATTGTAGATTTTAGAGTGACAGACTAAAATCCTCAATTCGGTCCTATCGTTTGGGTGCTGAAGTGTAGATGTTACCCCTCAGGCGAGGGGAACGTGGGAGCTCCGAAGTGAGAGTCGGTATCCTTCCGGCCTAGCCGTAGATTCCGTAAACAAGCGTAAGAATTGGTCAATGTTCTTTATGCCTGGACTGAAGGGTAAAGAATAGGTATGTTCATATTTGAGACAATATAATTTGAACCAATTCACTTTATCCATTCACTATAATTTCTTGACAAGGAGAAAGATGCTTTCTTATATATTGAATATCACATTTTAACCCTCATTAGTATCATTCGTTATTTAATAGTTATTAAAATTATATATTTATTGCAATTGCCTATTAGTGGCAGATAAGCAAATTGAACTTCATTGTTGTGATGAAAGTATTGCTTTTTCTAAATTCTTAGTTTGTAATTCTAAACCACTCCCTGTGGGATCGATATATAGGACTCCATTAGAGCCCTTTATTACTTGAGCGATATGCATACTCGCGTTGATAAGTGTGACTCTATAATTATTGAATATTTATTACGTCCATATTTATCTTTTATTTTTTAGCATATTTAAAGTCACTGTCAAGTTTTTGGCACTATTGCCGGGGAGTGAGTGAGTAAAACACAATTAGAGTAACATACAAATTAGGATTATTAGAAAATTTTTACTTGAATTGCAATTTATTTTTATATTTAGTTAATTATAGTACTGTGCACTGATTTCAAATTGTATGTGTAAATTTGGAGTTGAAAATATTATACCCTATGATTCAGAATTAGAACACACTGTTAGAAGAATTAGAAGATCAAGAAGAGAACCTAAAAATTCTGATACAATGGAAAACAACATGAACAATCAAGGAATAGAGAATGAACACCAACCTAAACCCCTACGAGATTATGCAAATCCTAGAGCAGATGAAATTAACTGATCTATCCAAAATCCTGATGTAGCTGCTAATTCATTTGAGCTTAAACCTGCTATTATCCAAATGGTACAAAACAATTAATTCAGAGGTACACCAAATAAAGATCTGAACTTACACCTCACTAATTTTTTAGAACTGTGTGCTACTTTTAAATATGACAGAGTCTCAAACGATGTTGTTAAACTTAGACTTTTTCCTTTTTCACTGAGGGATAAGGCTAAGATGTGGTTAAATTCGTTAGCACTAGGATCTATTATAACTTGGGGAGATCTTTCACAGAAATTTCTATCCAAATATTTCCCTCCATCCAAAACTGCTAAACTTAGAAATGACATAACATCATTATGTAAGATTGATGGAGAGTCAATATATGAAGCTTGAGAGAGATTTAAAGATCTTCTTAGGAAATGCCCTCATCATTCGTTACCAGATTGGTTGATAATTCAAACTTTTTATAATGGATTAGTGGGATCTCATAGATCGATTAAAGATGATGCGGCTCGTGGTTCTTTAATGTCAAAACCTTTTGATGAGGCTTGTTCATTAATAGAAGAGATGACTACCAACAATTTTCAATGGCCCTCTGAACAGGTAAATCCTAAAAGAGTAGCTAGTATCCATGATTCTGATGCAATATCTATGTTAGCTTTGCAGATTGCTGCAATATCAAAGAAATTAGATCATTATGGGGTGAATTATTCTCCAACACCTCATATGATGGAAGAGAATTCATCTGGGCAATTTCTGGATGTTCAACCTTCATATGAGACTTTAAATGCTATTAATAGACCCAACAACCCTTATTCAAACTATTATAACCCAAGTTGAAAGAATCATCAAAATTTTAATTGGAATAATAATTTTCTACAAATCAACAATGGGCAAACAACCTAGTGAACCCGTTAGGAAATTCATCCAACTAAGGAAATGTAAATTACAGACCTTCTTATCCTCTAGGATTTAATAATAACACTCAAATTAAGGAGAAAAAGTTGTTTTTGGAAGAGCTGATATTAAACATGGGTCAAGAATTGCAGAATTAAGGAAATTAATTACAAATTCAAGGAAGTCAATTACAAAATCAAGGAATTGCTATTAAGAATATTGAAAACTAATTGAGACATATTGCTACTACATTTAGTAACCGAACATTAGGAAGTTTTCCTAGTACTGTGGAACCAAATCCTAAAGATCAAGGAAAAGAACAAATCAAAGCAATACAATTACGAAGTGGAAAAGAATTGGAAATAAGGGTGCAAAAAGAAACGATAACTGAAAAAGAGAAAGTGGATGCTGAAAAAGAAAAGGGTCATGAGTACCCAGATTTAGAGTATCCCTTTACACTAATGAAAATTACAGTGGAGAAACCTCCACTACCGTTTCCTCAAAGATTGAAGCAACACAAACTGAATAATCAGTTTTCCAAATTTTTAGAAATTCTTAAGAAGTTAATGGTAAATATTCCCTTCGTAGAAGCTTTAGAGCAAATGCCTAATTATGTGAAATTTATGAAAGCTATTTTGTACAAGAAAAGAAAGTTCACGAATAATGAAACTGTTGCACTTAGCAAAGAGTGTAGTGTAATTACTCAGAAAAAGCTTCCTGAAAAATTAAAAGATCCTGGCAGCTTCACTATACCATGTACTATTGGTGAAAAATTTTATGGAAGAGCTTTATGTGATTTGAGCGCCAGCATTAATCTTATGCCTTTATTAATTTTTAAAAAATTAAGATTAGGAGAAATCTCACCTACTTTTGTAACTCTACAATTAGCGGATCGTTTAGTTACATATCCTAAGGGAGTTATAGAAGATGTGTTAGTAAAAGTTGATAAATTTATCTTTCCTGTGGATTTCATTGTTTTAGATACGGAGGAAGATAAAAAAATACCTATTATTTTAGGGAGACCATTTTTAGCTACTGGAAAAGCTATGATAGATGTTCAAAAAGGAGAATTAACTATGAGAGTTAATGATCAAGAAGTGACTTTTAACATTGTGAAATCTATGAAATAGCCTCTTGTTGAAAGAGATAATGAATGTTTTCGCATGGAAATTAGTGAACATTTATTGAAAGAACATTTTAAAGAATAATTTGAAGAGAAAGAACAATTTGAAGAGAGTAATGAAGTAATTTTGGACAAATTAAAAAATGAAGAATTAGATTATGTTCAAGAAAGATTTGAGATGTTGGATATTACAGAAAATGCTGATAAGAATTTGTTACCGTCAATTATAAAACCACCTGAACTTGAGTTGAAAGTATTGCCTAGCCACTTAAAGTATGTGTTTTTAGGAGACTCATCTACATTACCAGTTATTATATCTTCAAAATTAAATGATTTGCAAGAGCAAAGACTGTAAGATACATTGAAAAGATATAAGAAAGCTGTTGGTTGACCTTAGCTGATATTAAGGGAATCAGTCCTTCAATCTGTATGCACAGAATTATATTAGATGAACAATATAAACCAAGAGTTGATCCACAAAGGAGATTAAATCCGATGATGAAAGAAGTAGTTAAGAAGGAAATTTTGAAATAGTTAGACACTTGAATTATATATCATATTTCAGATAGTGCGTGAGTAAGTTCAATTCATTGTGTTCCTAAGAACGGAGGAATGACTGTTGAAACAAAAGAAAATAATGAATTAATACCTATAAGACAAGTTACTGGGTGGCGTATTTGCATTGATTATAGAAAATTAAACATTGCCACCAGGAAATATCACTTCCCTTTACCCTTTTTTGATCAAATAGTAGATAGACTTGTTGGACATAAATATTTTTGTTTTTTAGATGGACGTACCAGTTATCATCAAATTCATATTACTCCCGAGGATCAAGAAAAGATAACATTTACTAGTTCTTTTAGAACTTTTGCTTTTCGAAGACTGCCTTTCTGATTATGCAATGCACCTGCAACATTATAGAGATGTATGATGTCCATATTTAGTAAGTTAATTGATGATGGATTGGAAGTATTTATGGATGATTTCTCTGTATTTGGAACATCATTTGACCCATGCTTAAATTATCTTGAAAAAGTTTTAGAGTTATGCGAAAGAACTAATTTAGTTTTGAATTTGGAGAAATGTCAATTTATGGTTGCAGCAGAAATTGTATAAGAGCATAAAATTTTGGAAGATGGTATGGAAGCAGACCCTGCAAAAATTCAAGTTATATCTAAACTAACACCTCCTATTAATGTAAGAGAGGTTAGGAGTTTTCTTGGACATGTTGGATTTTACAGGCTTTTTATTAAAGATTTTTCAAAAATTACCAAACCTCTATGCCAACTTTTAGAAAAGGACAAGAAATTTGAATTTACTGAAAGCGTTTAAATGCCTTTGAGTTATCAAAGGAAAAA
>NEWO01000407.1:102473-156853 GCA_003013225.1 Phalaenopsis aphrodite
GGGAGAAACCATTTGAACTAATATGTGATGCTAGTGATTATGTTGTTGGATTTGTCCTTGGACAAAGGTATGAAAAGAATTTTAAAGTTATATACTACACTAGTAAAACTCTTAATGATGCACAAATTAACTATACTGTACTAAAAAAGAGTTACTGGCCATTGTGTATGCTTTAGATAAATTTAGATCTTATTTAATTGGAGCTAAATGTGTTGTGCATACTGATCACTCTGCTATTAAATATCTGATGCAAAAGAAGGATGTTAAACCAAGGTTGATTAGATGAATACTTTTGATGCAAGAATTTGATCTTGTGGTTATTGATAGAAAGGGAACTGATAATTAAATTGTTGATCATTTGTCAAGATTAGAAAACCAAGAATCATCTGACACTGATAACAAAATTACAGACAATTCCCTGATGAACAACTTTATAATATTAATGAGTGGAAAATACTATGGTATGCTGATATTATTAACTATATTGTAAGTGATATTTTGCCACCTATGCTGACATTGCAACAACAAAGGAAATTTATTCATGATGCAAAAGCGTATTTTTGGGATGAAACTTATTTATTTAAACAATGTAAGGATCTGATTATGAGGAAATGTGTACCTTATGAAGAAATTGAGCTAATCATTCAGAAATGTCATGATTCTGAATTTGGAGGATATTTTGAGATTGATAAAACTGCTTATAAAATTTTATAAGCTGGATTTTATTGGCCTACTATCTTTAGAGATGTTTATAGATACATAAAAACTTGTGATTGATGTCAACGAGTAGGCAATTTATCTAGAAGAAATGAAATGCCTCTAAATTTCATGTTAGAAGTTGAGATCTTTGACGTTTGGGGATTAGATTTTATGGGACCATTTATTTCTTCATTTGGAAACTTATATATATTAATTGCAGTGGACTATGTTTCTAAGTGGATTGAAGCACAAGTTTTACCTCGTTGTGACGCTAAAAGTGTTTCAAGATTTTTAACGAAAAATATTTTCACTAGATACAGAATGCCTAGAATGATTATCACTGACGGAGGATCCCTTTTTAGAAATAAATATATTCAGAGATTGGCAGGAAAATTTAATATTATTCATCAAATCTCTACTGCCTATCATCCTTAAATCAGTGGGTTAGCTGAAGTTTCTAATAGAGAGATTAAACAAATACTTGAAAAGATTGTAAACCCTAGTAGAATAGATTGGTCCACTAGACAGGATACCACATTATGAGCTTACAGGAATGCTTATAAAATCTTATTCGAATGACTCCTTAAAGACTGATTTTTGGAAAGACTTGTCACTTACCAGTAAAATTGGAGCATAAAACATATTAGGCAATTAAAGAATTCAATTATAATTTTAAAGATGCTGGTAAGAAGAGATTGTTATAATTAAATGAATTGTAAGAACTAAGAATTGAGTCTTATGATAACGACAGAATTTATAAGGAAAAATTAAATTTATGGCTTGATCGGAAGATTAACTAGAAAAACTTTAAACCAGGACAAGAAGTTTTACTTTACAACACTAGGCTGAAGTTAGTTCCTGGGAAATTGAAGTCTTGTTGGTTAAGACCCTTTACTGTGACTCAAGTTTATAATTACGGAGCTGTTGAAATTGAAGATCAGAAGATGAGAAATAGATTTAAAGTAAATGGACATAGATTAAAACCATATTATGAGGGTAAAAGACTAAATTTTAAAGAGGCTTTAATGATCAGCCAACCTGGATGACACCTGAATAGGTCGGGCTGACGACGTTAAACCAAGCGCTTGATGAGAGGCAACCCATATTTATCTTTAATTTTATCGCGATTATAGTAGTTTTATTTGAAATTATCATTAGTATGTGGTAGTATTAAGCTCTATTACTCTTATTTACCCTTGAAACATCTTAAAAATTGGATCCATAGAGAAAAATTGGAACGCAATCAGACCAGAGCGAAAACTGTTAAAATTTTGCCTTGGGCGCCGACGACGCCCTCGACACCGCCGACGCTGCCCTCGACGCCGCCGATGGTGGGTTTTCCTGAGATTCCAGGCAAAATTAATACAGAGACTCGCCGACGGCGCCCTCGACCCCGCTGACAGCAAAACCGACGAAATGGCAGTTACTTGGGTTCAAATGGCGGTTTTTGGGCCGGAATAATCTTTTTAAACTCAAAAATTTGATTCCTAGTTCATATTTTCCCTCCAAAAACAAAGTGAAACTCCAATTTCATTCCTATGGCGTCCAATTCCCCTGATAATCCCAGAATGCGAGTTTTCAATCGGTGAAAGTTTATTAGTGCGAAAGCGCAGCGAATATTGATTAAGGAATGAGGATCGGTAAATCTTGGATTGAATAATCCCACGATGACAATTGAAGAAACGATAGTGCGGTGAAGGTGGGAAGTGTTGTGCTACACTATCGCCGTCGTGGTGGTTCCTGTGGAAAAAGAATTTTATGCAAATTTACATGGAATCAACCAAGGAATTAATTATGTGTGAGGAAGATGGATCACTTTCACTCCTACATGGATCAACAAATTATACATGATCAAAAATGTTCCTGTCTGCCACTATTCCAATTTCGTCCCAACGAGAAACTAAATGAATGAAATTTACCAATATTTAACGGACGAAACTGATGATTGGGAAACAAGAGAAAATAGGTATGCTAGTTTTTCTGCGATACTTTTAAATCTTGTTTCGAAACATTGGCACTTTTTCATTTCTGCAAAACTGTTATCTACAATGAAGATCAGTAAAGTTTCTAAAGAAAGTGCCATTTTAAAATTACTTCATCCAAATGGGACTGCCAATTGACATTGAATCAATAATTGTGATGTCGGTTTTGGGCCTGATCGTTTATGGATCAAATTATGGGCTTGGACACCCCTCCACAATTTTCTCACTTTGCAGTCAGTTCCAAGTTTCCTATGAAAATTGGGAAAAGGTACTGTTACATTGGAAGCCTTTGGACCCAACTAAGAGATTCTCAGTTTTTGAAGATGAGAATGACATGACCATTATAGTAGATCAATCATCTTAAAATTCATTGCAAGTTCAACCCTTAATTTCTAACAAGTCTCTGTTGATCCTACACCGATTCAAGAAATTGGAAAAGGAGGTACAAAATGTCATTAATGTGATTAATAATATCTTTGATTTCTTTGATCATCTAAACTGGAGGATGAATGAACATTTTGATCACTCTGAACATTTAGAAGATAGCTTGATATGACTGATAAGGAGGATGAAGTTAATAGAAGAGGATTCCACTGAAGAGTTTCCATTTCGAGCCTTCTACAACCTCTTCTTTCATGTGCTATCAATTGGTGATCTCAGAGGAGAATCTAGTATCTAGTCCGAAGATTAGTAGATTTATATTACTACTTATCTGTCTATCTATGTATTTTGATTTGAACTTTGTATTTGCTTTGCTTTAGAATTATGCTTTTAGATCTCTGTATAGTTGAGACTATGCATAGGATGTTTTGTTTTCAGCAGTTTGAGTGTTGTGGCTTGGATTGCGATGCTAAATTAATGTATTGAGGTTGAGAAAATATCAAACTTAGGTATGTTATGTAACGTATATTGTACCCCTTAGAATTTATACATAAATGTGATGTTTTGTGTTGTGAAAGTCTATATGTGGTAAGTACATCATTTAGTCACTTAAAATTATGTCTATAATGATTAAGAACATGTCGTTAAGGCTTGAATTTGATCAAAATTGCATAAATTCAGAATTTGAACAAAAATCAATAGAGCCCAACAACGGTGCTCTCGACGTCACCGACAGTGAATTTTTCCCGAGACTTAGGATTTAATTCCAATAGAGCGCGTCGAAGGCTCCATCGACCCCGCCAACGACGAGCTCACGGAAAAACACTTTTAACCGCGATTTTGACCAGTCAACCGCCACTATTCATCATCCCCTTCCTCCTAAAAATGTCATTTTCAAACTAGGGCTTGAAAGATCTTGGATTGGGAGGCGATTTCAAGGCTTTTTGACACCAGATTTAATCATCTCTAGGTAAGAGCTTCACTCCAAACTAAAAATATTTGATTTTCACCATGGATTTCTTCTACATTGAGGAGATCCAAAAAATGTGAAATTTTGAAGAAAATTTAGAAAGAAATTCATGGATCTTAACGTTGAACTCTTAGAATTACTATTGGAAGACATGTTTTGCATATTTGAAGTAATTTTTGGAATTTTTTCATAGTTTGATTAGATTGAAATGGCTCCATGAAAAAAGAGACGGGTTAAGTTCAACGAGTCTCGCTTTGTCAATGCGATGGCTTAAAAAAAATTTACTTCCATATTTAAAGGAAAGAAGTGTTTACAAGATCAAGTTTTTGAAAGTCCGGGAGGAGAAATCGAATGAGTTATTGTCGAGCGGAGATGAGAAAACTTTTATTACACCACCAATAAAGCTGATGCAAATGTTGTGAAGGATTTCTACGCCAATGTAATCTGTTCTGAAGACGGAATCATTCAAGTGCGTGGATTTCCTATTGAATTTACTGTCACTTGCATCAACACCATTTACGAAGTCCCAGACTCTTATGATTGCCAGTATGAATCCTTCAGCATGATGGAAGGCACCCTGAATGTTGTGATCAACTTTCTCACTGATGGGAAAGGAACATGGAAGATAAAGCAATGAGAACGGGTAAATTTTTCTGCTTCCATGTTGAATGCCACCTAAGGCGTGGAACTATTTATTTCCTCTACTCTGTTACCGATCTATCACCATAGTGAGGAAACTAGAGATAGAGCTATTCTGAATTTCTGTATTCAGAATAATAGAACTATAAATGTGGGGAGAATAATTTTTAAAAATATATTGACTACGGCGAGGAGTGAGACTAGTGGAGGTCTAGGACATCCTGGACTTATTTATGCAATTTGCAAACTTTATGGAGTAGAAATTGGAGATGAGGAATGGGTTTACCCAATGAAACCCATTAGTAAAGCTAATTTGAAGACTTATGAATCCCATGAGAAATGGAGAACTAAGAGTAGAAGTCAAGAACCTTCTACTAGTAGAGATGTCCCCTCTACAAGCTATGACCTTCCATCTTCTAGTTCCCCTACCCTTTCTGATTTAATGAATGAGTTGACATTGCAGCGGAAGAGCATAGAATTGATAAATGAAAGGATTGGGGTTTAGAACTTCGACACGATTATGATAGTGATTACCTTCAGAGGCATTCAAATTTTGAGGTATCTTATTATGAAGCTCAGGTCTGACGCTACAGAGGTGAGCTTGAATTTGATTACCCCCGGTATACTCAGTATCATCCCGATCCACCTGCTGATCAAGGCGATGAAGATATAGCTTGTGATTTTGATATTAAATGAATTGATTTACTTATATTTATACTTTTATTTATGTAAGTTTGTTTGTAATAGAAATGAATGTTTGTGTATTTGGACTTTCCTTTTTATTCTTTCGTTGTACTTGGATGATTTTTAATTTTTGTTATAAAGTTAGTGTTATAGTTAAATGTGCATGTGTAGTTTAATAATTTTGAGTAGTATTTTGTAATGTAATGTGATTTTTATTTCGCATTTTAGTTTTAATTGTTTAGTATTGTGGTTGTGTTAGGAAATGTTGTGCTTGTTTAATGTTTTAGTTTTATACTTATTTCAAAATTTCATTACCCATAAATTCCTCTAATGATTTATATGTGTAGAAAGCTCATAATATTACAGATCAGGTGAAGTAAAAATTTAAGAAGGCCTGCAAAAATTTCAGAATGATGAAAATGCCTACAATACTGAAGTATGATTTATATTTATAGTTTTTTCTTTCCACCTGTATTGTTTCATATTTAAAAATTTAATTTTGGGGGAGGGAAGAAAAGATTAACTGTTAGATATCGTCTATTTCAATATTTTCAGAAATTATTTTTATGATTTTATGTAGTGAATTTAATTCAGGTAACTATATTTTTGTAACTATTTAAATATTATGGTAGATTTAAAGAAATATTTTTGTAATGAAAATTAATTTTGTAAGATATTTTAGTATAAGAGAATAAGATTATAGTTAACTATTTAAAGTAATGGAAACTATATCTTGAAGTATTAAGAATCTAGAAACTCATTTGAGAAGAAAAGATTGGGGCTCAATAATGTAAAAACTATGAAATATTTATAAGGTAAAAGAATGCTTTGAGTTTCAAATTTAGGGAAAGAAAAGTGAAGTTCAAAATTATTAAAGGCTATCCAGATATAGTAATCCTCACATGAAAAAGGAAAAAGAAAAGATTGAAAACAATCCCTAAAAAGATAAGAAAAATATATAGGATTGAAAACAATCCAAATAAAAACGAGAAAAAGAAAGAAAAAAATTTATGGAAGTGAGGAGAAGCTTGAGGATATGCCTAGTCAAAAATTGGCTTCACTAGACCTACCTAAAGGGAAAACATAAACACATTCTTGAAATTATATTTATGAAATAGATCTTTTACTAGTAGAGTTCTCATAAAGTTCCTATCTTTTGAATATTCTAAGTGACTTAATATTGCAACATATAGTCATTCTTGAAATGAATAGAAGATTAAAACTCTTAAACTTGTTGACTAAATAATCGTGTCGCTATAGAGTTAATTCAATTACTTGAAATTTTTTTGAAAATCTCACTATGATATTTATTTAACTCAAACTTATAGAATTTTTGAATTAAAACTTTACTACAGTAGATCATAACGTTTATATAGTACTAAAATTACTTGAGGACAAGTAATAGTTAAGTTTGAGGGATTTTGACAAAAGGAAAATATATTGAGATTTTCATACCTATTTTATACTATTTTTGATGATATTGCACTTTAAAGAAAGGTATTTTTGATGTTTTGTTGCAGGAATGATGAAGTAGGGTCATTGGAGCAAAAAGATGCAAAAAAGAGCGAATTTAGAGCAAAAAGAACCAAAATGTGCCTAATTAAACTAGAGCACCGACAACGCCATCGACCCAGCCGACGACAAGATTTTCCCGAGACTCTAGAATTAATTCATTACGAAGGTCCGCTGACGGCGCTCTCGAGGCCGCCAACGGCGAGCTCGATGGTTATGCCTAATCAGGCTTTGGATAAGGCCAAATTTTGAAGGGATGCTTAAGCAACTCTTGGGAAAGCTCATCCACAACTTTAAAAGACTATTTTGGCCAAAAATTGAAGTAGGCTAAGGAGTCTGGAAGAGGGGGAAGTGCTAGAGAGAGTTTGTGGAGGTTAGAAAGGTTCCAATAGTGTGAGGAATTCTTCAAGAGATTGTAAGAATAGAGGAAAAGTGAGAGATTTCTTCCTCCTTGCTGTTTTGAAGAGGAATTTTGTGTGTTGTAAAAAAAGAAAGAGATTCACAGGAACTTCGAGGAGTGTTCTTGAGGAGAAATTAGAGATAAGTTATTTACTTATTATAGTTTGTATGACTTTGATTTTATATATGAATTCCAAGTTTTGTTGTGTTTTCCCTATGAAATCTGAGTAGTTTTCTCCGTCTTCTCCTTGTCTCGAGATTTGTGAAATGGTGATTTGAATTGGTGAAGCCATGAAAATGTTTAAGAAATTATGATGATCTTTTCACTTTGATCTTAATTTACTTTCAATCTGGTCAATTGATCTATTAAAATATGTTGAGTTTTACAACTAAAGTGAAGATTACATCCAAGATTCAGGTAGGTCAAAGCCCTTGGAAGTTGGGTGCAAATAAATAGGAAAATAATATTATCGTGCGTAGAATTGGAGATTTTAGAGTGACAGACTAAAATCCCCAATTCGGTCCTATCGTTTGAGTGCTGAAGGGTAGATTTTAGCTCTCAAGCTAGGGGAACGTGGGAGCTCCGAAGTGAGAGCTGGTATCCTCCCAGCCTAGCCGCAGATTCAGTAAATAAGCGTAGGATTAGTAAATGTTGTTTATGCTTGGACCAATGGGTAAAGAATAAGTATGCTCTTATTTGATACAATATAATTTGAACCAATTCACTTATCCATTCACTATAATTTCTTGACAAGGAGAATGTTGTTTTGTTATATATTGAATATCACATTTAAACCCTCATTAGTATCATTCATTATTTAATAGTTATTAAAATTATTGCCAGTGACAGATAAGAAAATTGAACTTCATTTTTGTGATTAAAGTATTATTTTTTTCTAAAATCTTAGTTCGTAATTCTAAACCACTCCTTGTGGGATCGATATCTAGGACTCCATTAGAGCTCTATATTACTTGAGCAATACGTATACTTGCGTTGATAAGTGTGACTTTACAATTATTGAATATTTATTACGTCCATAATTATCTTATATTTTTAAGCATATATAAAGTCGTGGTCAGTTCTCCAATAGGTGCATCCAAAAACTCTTCAAAAAAATTGTAAATTTGTCGAATCATCTAGAAACTGTGTCTGAACCGACATTGGCGCTGTCGGCGCCCATTCTGGCTTCATCGGCGCTAGAGACCATTTAATTAAATCCACATTCTCTGTCAAAAGGCGTCGTCAGCACTGCTTCTAGATCCATCGGTGCTGAGTAAAATCCATCATCAGCTCTATATGTCTGCGTCGTCGGCGCTGCTTTTGGCACCATCTGCGCTGAGTATTTCTTTAAAAACTTCATTTGAGCTCCAAATCCATCCTTTTGGCTTCCTTTTTGCTTCAAGTCCTAAAAATCAACAACCCGCAAGGAAACATAAACAATACCTTCCATTAAAGTGCAAAATCACCAAAAATGAGTATAAAATATGGGTCTAAATATGCATATATTTTTGGTGTATCAAGTATCAACTGGTTGAAATTTCCCCTTTTTTTATGCAAGACAATGTCAGGCCAGAAGTTGATCTTCGCATTTAAAGTTAGCTTAAATCTCGCACTAAAGAAAGAAAAAGGCAGCCCAGGGAGGCATCCTGAGTTTTGACTTGGACTACAATCAAGTCAATGTAGACTACGAGCGTCCCCTGATGGACATTTTCAGCTATCGTGAAGCAGAAGGATTACCTTAAGTACTCAAAATTAGTACCAGAGAAGACTCCTCACTAAAGAGGAAGAAAGCTAAGGAAATACAGTACCCAACATAGGGGACTAGCTAGTTTCAGTCAATGATCACCATGCTGACGAGAGACTTGGTCGGCGCTAGTGAAGAAAGAGTTTCAAATGCACCGTTAAGAAGAACACAGTGCAGGAGCGCTAACTGATGTAACCATAGAGCATTTTTCCTCTTAGAAAAGCAACGTGCTAGAGAAGCCACTGCTGGATTGAGTTCAATTCAGGAAGAGAAATTTATGATTCAAATTTGGAAGAGACCTTCGTCAACCTACCTATTACAGAAGATGAGCCAGAGGCACTTGCAGTGTTTACATCTTTAGTGATCCCCGATGAGCTTTGTGCAGGATGCCCAGTGTGCAACATAGAAATTATGATGAGGACATCGTCAGCCAGGGCCTTCACAGAGTGTCCAGAGTGCAACATTCTCCATCTGGAGAGATACAGGATATTTGAAGAGTATACAACAGAAATTATGAGGTTCAAGAGTGTCGAGCACCCCGACGTTGAGCCGTACATTCCATAATTTATAGAGCCAAGACCATCTTGGATTCTGTCAGAGATCCATTCAAAGGTTCAACCCCTAGCAGTTATAAATAATACCAAGAACTGAGCTCAAGAAGATACGTCGGGTCCAAACATAAGATTTTGAAAATTATAAGGAAATTCAAGGAAAATACATCAACATCCTAGAAGGATTGGAGCTTCACACAAGTGTGCTCTCTGAAAGTGATGAAAGGAAGAATCTATACTGTGTTTTGATCACAGAGACAGAGGCCAGACCAGATCGCTGAAGAAGAAGACATATTCAGAGCTGTGAAAATGGATGCACGGAAAATATAGAATAATCATTTAGTGTAGCTGCTGCTACAAATTTTTTAAGGACAGGCTAGGGAGCCCCCTGGGTATCTTGAGATGTGACGAGGTTGATCCTCTACCATCTACAATAAAGAGAATGATTAAGAGGATGGTCAGATGGGGCATATTAATTGTAAATTACTTCCCCAACAGCTGCATCATCAACATTTACGAGGAAGGGGACTGCATTACTCCTCATATAGACCATCATGATTTTGTGATACCTTTCTGTACAGTATCATTCATGAGTAAGGGCAACATTTTTTTGAAAGAGAAATTGACATTCTTGTACCTTGCAAGTTTAGAGGATCAGTTGTTATTTCATTTGCAGTGGGTTCATTCTTAATTCTAAAGGGAATTGGAGCATATTTGGATAAGCATTGCATTCCTGGAGTGTCGCGACACAGAGTTTCTGTTACACTGAGGAGGATGGATGACAACAAAATGCCATAGGAATTTAGACTGAATCCAGAACTAGAGAAGCTACAACCATACAAGCTATGAGATAACTATACCTCTAAGTGCATGTGAAAGAAACTCTTGTCCTGAAGCATGTCTTAGAAGGTTAGCTTGATGATTGGCTCACCCCTCGAGACAGATAAATAGACAAAGACAGATAGATAGTTAGTTGTCACCGTTTTGTACTTTGTCAGAGCAACATATATGATATGATGTTTCAGAGGTACTCAGCATGTTGCCTTTTTGACAGCTCTAGCAAGATCAATTGTACTACATATTTGAAGTAGAATTAATGAATTTTCTTTCAAGATTTTAGCATTATTGTAGAATTGCCTTTTATGTGATTAATGAAAATTTGCAGGACTATACATTGGTCCAAAATTATAACGAACGAAGAACAATACAAAAAATTTTTAATAATAAAATTAAAATTCAAAATTTAATTGCCAAAATTTAAATTAAAAATTTACCTTGAGAATAAAATATGATAAAGACAACAAAAAAGAAAATGATAAAAAACTATAATCCTGCTCATTTCGACTTCGAGATTCCACGCTTTGCACTTTCGTAGCATGAGTTATATCATCTATAGAAACTTTTTCACATCCCCATGGAGTTTCACACTCTTTACAAAATTCCACAAATCTTTCCTCACCACTGTCAATCTTCACATTTCACATATTCACAAATTCAACACCACAATCCCTACACTCTTATCACGATGTTTTGGAATGAATACCTAAATTCTGATTCCCTTCTTTTTGAGGTTAGTACCTAAATTCTGATTCTCACTCTAGGGCTAGTATCTAAATTCCAATTCTTGTTTGGGATCAGTACCTTAATTTTGATTCCCATCTTTCTGAGTTTGGTACCTAAATTCTGATTCTCATTTCAGGGCTGGTATATAAATTCTAGTTCTCGTTTTGAGATCAATACCTAAATTATGATTCCTTTTCTCTTCCTTTTAGGTTGGATGTGAGTCCTTGTGCTTTCCTTCCCAATGTAGTGTTATGTTTTCGATTAGCTTTTGAGGTGGATGTGAGTTCTTGTGCTTCACTTATCAATTTGGTCTTTCTGCTACCTCTTGGGTTGGATGTGAGTCCTTGAGCTTTCCTTCCCAATGTAGTGATATTTTCCCGAGAAGCTCTTGAGTTGGATGTAAGTCCTTGTGCTTTCTTTCTCAATTTGATCTTTCTGTTACATCTTAGGTTGGATGTGAGTCTTTATGCTTTCCTTCTCAATCTAATATTTTAGCTACCTCTTGGATTGGAGGTGAGTCCTTGTGCTTCTTTTCTAATGTAGTGTTATGTTTCTGATCAGCTCTTAAGTTGGATGTGAGTCTTTGTGCTTTTTTTCTCAATCTGGTCTTTCTGTTATGTCTTGGGTTGAATGTGAGTCCTTGTGCTTTACTTCTCAATGTAGTGATATGTTTCTGATCAACTCTTAAGTTGGATGTGGGTTTTTGTATTTTCCTTCTCAATCTTTTCTTTATGCTACCTCTTGGGTTGGATGTGAGCCCTTGTGCATTTCCTTCCCAATGTAGTGATATGTTTCCGATCAGCTCTTGAGCTGGATGTTAGTCCTTGTGCTTTCATTCTCAATATGATCTTTCTGCTACCTCTTGGGATGGATGTGAGTCATTGTGCTTTTCCTCCTGATGTAGTGATTAGTTTCCAATCAACTCTTGAGTGGGATGTGAGTCCTTGTGCTTTCCCTCTCAATCTGGTCTTTCTGCTACATCTTGGGTTGGATGTGAGTCCTTGTGCTTTCCTTCCCAATGTAGTGATAAGTTTTCTCACCACCTCTTAGGTTGAATGTGAGTCCTTGTGCTTTCCTTCCAATTATGACACCCACTTAGAGATCAGTGTGAGACCCCCTTTATTAGTATGAAACTTTTGATTCTCTCTTCTACAATCACAACATAGGCCTCGTCCCACTAATTCTCAGCACTTTCGGTACCTTTTGAAGTTCATTTGATGCATATTTTATTTTTAATTAATTAAATACTGTTTTGAGTCTTTCGATTCTCCATGCAAGTAGAATTTTACCATGGCTTGAAATTTTGGCATGTTGTTGCCTCTATCTTAAGGAACATTCTCTGATTTTTCCAAAGTCAGAGGAGATCTCTAGATAGAGATCCATACTTTTTAAGTTTATGTCTATTATTTCCATAAATTAATCATAATAATTAGCATGTTACTTAGAAAATTCTAAGAAAATTTTGTAAGGTTTGTCATGACTAGAGAACCCTTTGGAAAATGTTTTATGAGCCAAGTCATTAAAAATACACTTAATTTTCACAAACCCTAAAACACAAAGAAAATCAATTTTAGGAAACATAAAAATCTAAATGACTTGATTTTAACTCTCCACTGTAATTTAAAGTTCAGAGAACTACCCATAAAAATTTCAAAAATTTTTGAGCTCATTTGATAACTCAAATTGATTTTCTATGTTAAGTATCATTTATAACACTAAAATGATTTTTAATAATTAAAATATAAATAAAAAAATTATAAAAATTGGTTTTTGGAGTTCTCGGTGATCAGAGGATTTTTTTAAAAATAAAATGGTAATTAAAATAAAAACTACATTTTTAGGTTATTTTTAAATATTTAAATAATTAAAAAATGATAAAAATCACAAAAAAAATTAAAAAATCATGAAAATGTTCTAAATTGTTTCCTAAGCACTTAAGAATAATTGGAATATTTTTCCTAATTGTCCAAGTGAAGATATAGAATTTTGAAGCTTAAAATAATTTTTAAAGGCTTAAAATGGATTTTCACTAAAATAATTCTAACAATTCAAAGAAAATTAAAAAAAAATGTAAAATTTGTCTCTATGGGTTCCTTGATCTCAGAGAGATTTAATAAAAATATGAAACTTAGTTTTACACATTTAAAATATTTATTAGTTAATAAATGCTCGAGAAATTAAAATAATTCTTAAAATTAAAAAAAAAACTAAAAAGATTATGAAATTTTGTCCCAATGATTCTCTTGTCTACGTCTACCTGCAGCAAAAATTTTAAATGATTACCTTTTGCCTTGGTCAAGTTATAAAATTTTCTTTGAAAAGTCCTATTCTTGCATATAAATAAATATATAAATTAAATTAAAATTTGAAAAGTCACATTCTCTCCTCTGATGTCTTAGTTGACCCATGAGTGAGGTGAGATAAAAATTCCAAAGTCATTTGAATTAAATTTGACAAATTATGAAGTGATAGAGCCTTAGGGGCAAAAGTGTAATTTTGGAAATTTAGCCTTAATTAACATTTAGACTTAATTCAAGAAGGAGAAATGGGTAACCTTTGAATCTAATCAACATATTTAGATAATTGAAACATAAGGGATTAATTGGTAGAAACCAATCTCACTTTTCTTAATTAAAAGGATAAATTTGCAATTTCCTTAAATTATTAAAATTTGGAAGTCTGGTCAATTAAATGATCCTAGACTTAGGGATATGGTTTTGGGTGTTAATAACTGACCAATTTAATATCCTTATTTAATGATTCAAATGACTTTTTAAAATTTTGATAATGAATCATCATCACCTAAAAATTCAATCTCTTTCAAAATATAATTAAGACGTCTATCAAAAGTCTAATGGGTTTAGTAGTGACCTAACTTAAATCAAATCTGATTAAATGAGGATTAGAAAAGTAAACATAATTAAAAATTGAACACCTTTAAAACACTACAAGTTTAAATAAAAAAGTTGGCTAAGTGCCTTGATAGCATTTACTTGCTCCTTTAAAGGGGTCTTTACCTACATAATTCTCAAATTAAATTATAAGTAATAATTACCCTACTCTTAGGGATAATTGAAATATCAATGTTCACTGAGTGTTAAAGGTATTTACAGGATGAGTTATTAAGCAACATAATAAGTTTGAATGAGCTCGAGACTCACTAGGCAGTGAGAGGGAAGCATGAACCTGCTTCTTTCTCCAGAGCTGTTGGATACCTCAGAGGTCTACTAAAATTAATATGTTTTGCTTAATAAAAATCATCCTTAATCAAATTAATTTGGACCCACCAAGATATGACCTAGGGTTGGGTAGATCACCAAAAACTTACTTTTCCGCTTTATTTAAAGTGCTCTCACATGCATTTTGAGTTTCAGGTGGTGGAACGAGAAGACTCGTCAGGTACACTTTTTATAATTTATAGTGCCTTCTTTCTTGTACTTTGATATTATACTTTTTATGCTTATAAAACTTGCATGCTAAACAACAATGTCACCTTGCATGAAAACAAAAATTGTTAGTATAGCCACAAAACCAAAACCCAAAACCAAAATTAAAATCAACTAAGATAAAATTCACCACCACAACATTCAAAATATAAAATAACTCAAAATTTAATTGCAAACATCATAAAACAACAATTAAAACTAAATTAAGTCGTCTGTATTGAATGATCGGAAATCCCTCAGAGGAGTTAATCTACGGTTGCTAACGAGGCTTCCCATGGTCTAAATGAAAGTATGGAACTCAGTAAGTGGAGTTTAGTAAATCATTTGGACTAAGTGAATCCAATAAAAAATAGTGGTGCCGGAACGAGGGAACCGTAGGATCCTAACCGATGTCGCACCAATCAACTTTAACATGCCCCAATAAATTTTTAAGGAACTACAACCATATGGCCACCTGATTTGAGATCATAACTCGACACCCTAGAAAACTTAAACTTGTCACGGTAAAGAGCTTGGAGCTAGCATGGTGGGTAGCACGACCATCTTCAAAAGCAAAACCTGTCTTCCCTAGCTAAACCATTCCTTCTTTAGAATTAAACAACCAAGCCATAGAATTTTGAGGTTGTCTGCTTATGCAGCATAAATCCTCACCTCATCTTTAGGCCTTTGTACAACTCTGTTGTATAATAAAAGCCCTAACTCATCTTAAGATTCTGAGGTTTTCGTTCGTCACAACCTAAATTCTCACATCTTCCAGGCTATTTGTGTGATCGTTTCTCACGAATGTAAGCCCTAACTAATAGAATTGACAGGTTGAAACATTCAAATAATTTCTCCTCAAAATTGGAGCCAAATAATAGGACAGACTGGGAAGTCACCAAGGTTTTTTTCTGGATCTATGACATCCCCTAGTTCTTTCTCCTTTTGATTCTACAATAAATGTTCCAAATTTGAGTCAATCCCTTTTCACACCACTTTGTCCGATCTCGTTGAAAAGTCATATCCTTTTGACCTCTTTGAAGATAATATTTCTTGATTTTTATCGAGAGTTTTCTTAGGTGACTTCGGTCATTAAACATGTAATTAACTATAGGGGCTTGCCCTTATAGGAAACTTGTCCGAACCCAGTTTAATATAAACCCTATTTAATTCTTCATATTAAATAGGGAAAATTGTCGACAAAAAAAATAGTTTTGTAGACCAAACAGACCTCATATATTTCTTAGTTTATTTGATCAAGCCTCATCCTCAAGTCTTGTGTTTATCCTTTGGAATAGATACAGGGTTTGAGGTACAGTGCTTCTTCATCTAAACTATGAAAAATATGGGGTCAGTTTGATTTCATATTTTTCTAAACTTAAATCTATACGTAAATTAAAATGTCCTTGTTGAAAAGTACTATCCTTTTGACCTCTTTGAAGATAATATTTTTTGATTTTTATCGAGAGTTTTCTTAGGTGACTTTGGTCATTAAAGATGTAATTAACTATAGGGGCTTGCCCTTATAGGAAGCTTGTCCGAACCCAACTTATTATAAACCCTATTTAATTCTTCATATTAAATAGGGGAAATTGTTGGCAAATAAAATAGTTTTGTAGCCCAAATGGACGTCATATATTTCTCAATTTATTTGATCGGCCTCATCCTCAAGTCTTGTGTTTATCCTTCGGAATAGATACAGGGTTTAAGTTACAGTGCTCTTTCATTTAAACTTTGAAAAATATGGGGTCAGTTTGATTTCATATTTTTCTAAACTTAAATCTATACATAAATTAAAATGTCCTCTGAAGCGGGCGATGAGATTTCAAATCCAGTGACTGACAGCTTCTTATGGGCAACTCCTCAACCAAAATACTGCCAACAAACATACACTTTAAAATTAAAGTGGGACTTCAAATGTTGTCAAAATTTCCTCTACTTATTCTAATTTTTTTCCATATTAATATATCTCTAAAAATAATTAAGGGCTGCTTCAAACACCCCATCAAAATTTGGTCAAATTGAATGGAACTTATAAAAGGGAAGTTACTACGCTCTGGTGCTAGTCTGGGCGCTATAGCGCCAGGAGACGACGTTATGGCTTCATATTATTTTGCACCATTCTTGCTCATTTTTCCCTCATTTTCTTCAAATGACCATTCCATTTGCCTGAAACTAAAAACATATAAAATACCTTCTTTTAAAGTTTGTACATCACTAAAAATATGCATAAAGTGAACATAAATTATGAAGTAAAATAGGTAATTTTAAGATGGATCATTCCCCCAAACTTAAATGTACTTGTCCTCAAGTAACTCCTTTAGACTATGTAAAAATTGTAAGTTATGGAAGTAGAGATTTCTATAGTTTTTGTTTTATAAATGTGATAGTGAAACTTTAGAAAAAAATATTAATAACTAGGGTTAAAAATAAAATGTAAGAATATCTAGTAGTCAATTATAAGAGTTCTAATTTTTAATTTATTTCAAGAATAATTATAATTTGGTGATATTTTGAATGCTTAGAAGATTTACCATAAAAGAACTTCATAAAGACTTCATTAATAAGGATGTTAATACTTTAAGCCTTAACTTTGAAATGTAACTAAGTTCCTTTCCTTAAGATGGTTCAAGTGGAGCCAATTTTTTATTAGACATCTCAAGCTTCTCCTCACACTTTTTCATTCTTGATCTTTTCTTTTCTTTCTGCTTTTTCTTTTCTTTTTCTTTAGAATCTTTTTCAATCCTTCTTTTTCTTTTCATGTCATGTGAGAATTACTATATCTGGATTGCATTTAATGATTTTGAACTCCATCCTCTTCTTAATGTTAAAAACTTTCCACATTTACTTATTTTGACAAAATTACATTACCTTTGAAAAAGATATTTCATAAAGTCCCAATTCCTTCTTTTTAAAGTAAAACTCTAAAATTCTTAACAATTCTGAAAATACAATTTTCTTTACTTTAAATAGTAAAATTATAATATTATCCTCTCATACTAAATATTTTAACTTTAGAAGTAATTTTTATTATAAAAAACTTTTGCTTAAGTTTTTTATCACATTTATAAAATAAAAAATATAGTTATCTAAACCTAACCCAACATACCACAGGTTTTGTTAAATTAAATTTTAAAAATATATAGTTATTTAAGGACAAATAAAGTTTAGTTCTTTTTTTTGAAAAAAAAAATTCTCCATTCCTCCAAACTTAAATTTTTAATAATAGTTTAAGAAAAATTAATAGTTCAAGCAGAAAGAAAAATTAACAATTTAAGAAAAAAGATAATGAATGTTTCAGAATGGAAGTAGCTGATTATCTGATTAATGACAGTTTAAGAATGAGTGTGAAGATAAATTAAAGCAAGGAGAAATTTTTTAGAATGAATATGAAATGAAAGGAGAAGATTTGGATTATATTCAGGCAAATTTGAAACATTATACTTGTTGGAAAATGATAGTAAAAATCTTATTCCTTCAAGTATTAAACAACCTGAACTTGAATTAAAGATAATACCTGCCCATTTAAAGTATCTATTTTTAGGAGAGTCATCTACATTGCCTGTAATTATATCTTCTGAGTTAACTGAAATTTGAGAACAAAAGTTGATAGAAATGTTGAACTAGTATCAAAATACTTTTGGATGGACTTTAGCAGATATTAAAGGAATTAGTCTTTCAATTTGTATGCACAAAATTTTATTAGATGAACAATATGAACCTAAAGTTGATCCTTAGAGAAGATTAAACCCAATAATGAAAGAAGTTGTTAAAAAAGAGATTTTAAAATGGTTAGATGCTGGAATTATATATCCTATTTCAGATAGTGTTTGGGTAAGCCCAATTCACTCTGTTCCCAAGAAAGGAGGAGTGATTGCTGAAGAAAATGAAAAAAGTGAATTAATACCAATAAGCAAGTTACTATTTGGCGAATTTGTATTGACTATAGAAAACTAAATATGGCCACCAGAAAAGATCACTTTTCTTTACCATTTCTAGACCAAATGTTGGATAGATTGGTTGGGAATAAATATTATTACTTTTTAGAAGGATATACCGATTATCATCAAATTCCAATTACTCCAGAGGATCAATAGAAATAACATTTACAAGCCCATATGAAACATTTGCTTTTCGTAGAATGTCTTTTGGATTATGCAATGCACCTGCAACATTTCAAAGATGCATGATGTCAATTTTTAGCAATTTTATAGAACATGGAATGGAAGTGTTTATGGATGATTTTTCTGTATTTGGCACTTCTTTTGAGTTATGTCTTAATAATTTAGAAAAAGTTCTGGAAGTATGTGAAAAAGTCAACCTAGTATTAAATTGAGAAAAATGTCAATTTATGGTTGTAGGAGGTATTGTGCTTAGGCATAAAATTTCTTAAAAAGGCATGGAGGTAGATCTTGCAAAAGGCCAAGTTATAAAAAAATTACCACCACCTACTAATGTTAAAGGGTTGAGAAGTTTTCTAGGACATGCTGGTTTTTACAGGCGCTACACAAAAAAAAATTCAAAAATAACTAAGTCGCTATGCCAACTCTTAGAAAAAGATAAGAAATTTGATTTTGATGAGGAATGCATAAAAACATTTGAATTATTAAAGAAAAAATTAGTCACTACACCTATAATAGTACCGCATGACTGGGAAAAACCATTTGAAATAATGTGCAATGCTAGTGATTATGCATTTGGGGTTGTATTAGGATAAAGGCGCGAAAAAGTTTTTTAAGTTTAATATTAGGCTAGTTATACTACTACTAAAAGAGAGTTATTAGTTATTGTTTATGCCTTTGATAAATTTAGACCTTATTTAATTAGAAGTAAATGTATAGTGCATATAGATCATTCTGCTATTAAATACTTAATGTAAAAAAAAGGATGTTAAACCAAGATTAATTAGATGGATACTTCTATTGCAAGAGTTTGATTTTACTGGGATTGATAGAAAGGGAAATAATAATCAAATATCTGATCATTTGTCTAGGATAGAAATAAAATTATTAAATAATTTTGCAAATAAAATCTTAGAAAATTTCCCTAATGAACAACTATATAGTATTGATGAAATGGATGTACCATGGTATGCTGATATAGTGAATTATATTGTAAGTTATATTTTTTCATCTGATATGAAAAATCCACAATTAAAGATATTTATATATGATTCAAAAAACTTGTTTTTGGATGACCTATATTTATACAAACAATGTAAAGATCTAATTATTAGAAAATGCGTTCCTTATGAAGAAACTCAACAGATAATTGAAAGATACCATGATTTTGAATCTAGAGGACATTTTGGAATAAATAGAACTACATATAAGATTTTTCAAGCTAGATTTTATTGGCCTACTATTTTTAAAGTTGTTAATGAATATATTAAAATGTGCGATAGATGTCAAAGACTAGGAAATATTTTTAGAAGAAATGAAATGCCTCAAAATTACACATTGAAAGTTGAAGTTTTTGATGTGTGGGGATTAGATTTTATGGGACAATTTATGCATTCATTTGGAAACTTATATATATTACTTGATGTTGATTATATTTCCAAATGGATTGAAGCTATTATTGTACCCAAATGTGAGGCTCGAAGTGTTCTAAATTTTTAATTAAAAATATTTTTATAAGATATGGAATGCCGACAGTAATTATTACTGATGGAGGATCTCATTTTAGGAGTAAGAGAATAAAAAAATTAATTAAGAAATATGATATTATGCATAGATTCTCTATTACATATCATCCTCAGACTAGCGGTCTAGCTGAGATATCAAATCGTGAAATTAAACGTATTTTAGAAAAAGCTGTAAATCCTTATAAATTAGATTGGTCTGCTAGACTAGATACTACATTATGGGCATATTAAACTGCTTATAAGTCTCGAATAGGAATGTCCCCACATAGACTGATATTTCGAAAAAAATATCACTTACAAATAGAATTATGGCATAAAGCATTTTGGGCTATTAAGAAATTTAATTTTAATCTAAAAGATGCTGGTGTGAAAAGTTTATTGCAACTCAATAAGCTTGAGTAAATAAGAAATGAAGCATATGATAATGCAAAAATCTATAAAGAAAAAATGAAAATATGACATGATCAGAAGATTATTTAGATGAAATTTGAACCTGGACAAAAAGTTTTATTATATAATACAAGAAAAATGAGATTGTTTACAGGAAAATTGAAATCCAGATGGTTAGGACCTAACATTGAAAGTTATTAAAGATCCTAACATTGAAAAGGTATTTAAAGTTAATGGGCATCGTCTGAAATATTATTATGAAGGGCACATACCTCAATTTAAAGAGGTTTTAAAATTAAGTCAACCAAACTAAAAAAAATGGTGTGTCGGGCTGACGACGTTAAACCAAGCCCTTTGTGGGAGAAAACTCATACATATATGTCTATGTACTACTATTTTGTTTGATAAGTGTCTTATATATTAGTAGGTAATAACCTACACAATTGCATTTATTATAAATTAAGTCAAACATTGGTATTGCAGAAAAAGTTAGAATTAAATTGAACAAAAAATGAAAGTCACAAACTTTTGGCCACTTGCGCTGACGGCACCAGAAACGACGTCCAAAAAAACGGACCTCAGTGCCGACAGTGCCAATCGGGAGCGCCGACGGTGTCGAGAGCGGTTTGACGGTTCAAACGACTTTTGGCGGACTTTGGTGGGATTTTGCTCCATAATTACCTCCAGTAAGTGTTTTAAAGTCCTAAAAACTTCCTAGGACGCCTAGAAACTTCTTATTTTCGGATTTCATGGCTTCCAATTCCATAAATACTTCAAGTCATGGAGTTTTCAATATAAGAAAGTTTATTAGTTTTGACGCGCAAAGGTTATACGATAAAATTATTACAAAGAAGAGATTGATCAAGGAAAGAGGATTTGTTAATCATGAATTGATCAATCCAAGTGCTCCGGTTGACAAGATCATTTTACAAAGGTGATGGAAAGTTCTGTGTTACACTACCGCTGCTGTTGTTATGTCTGTAGTGAAGGAGTTCTATGCAAATCTACATTGAATTATCCAAGGAGTTGTCTTCGTACGAGCTAAGACTGTACCATTTACTCCTACGAGGATTAATGAATTGTATATGATAGAAAATGTTCCAATCTATCATTATACAAATTTCATTCCTACGGTAGATTTGATGCAAGATGTTTATAATTTTCTGATAGATGAAAGTGATATGTGGAAAGTACGAGATGAAGGATATATTAGTTTTCCTGCTTCATCCCTTCATCCAATTTCGAAGCATTGGCATTTCTTTATTTGTGAAAAATTACTCACTCCTATGAAGATTAGTAGAGTCACCAAGGAAAGTGCTATTCTAAATTACTATATTCAAATGAAAAAACCTATTGATATAGGATCAATCATATCTAAGTCTCTTATGGGTATCATTATGAATGGGCCAATTTATGGACTTGGGCATCCTTCTTCAATTTTTCTGATTTGCAATCAATCTCAAGTGCCATATGAAAGTTGGGAAAAAGTTTTACTACCATGGGAGCCCATGATCCCTATTGATGATCAGTATGTTGGTAATTGAAATGAAGCACTAAATGTTATTATGGATCATTCTTCACATGCTTTAACTCCATTAATACCATTATCAGTAGGAATTTCACTTGCTTTAGAGAAAAAAATTGAAGAAAATTGAAAGGGAACTTAAGAGTATTATGAATGTAGTAGGAGATCTTAAGTACCTTTTTTATCACCTTGATTGGAGAATAAAAGAAAATTTTGATCATACTGGAACTTTTGAAGCAGGATTATTTTGGATGTTTAAAGAAAATGGGTGGATTGAAGAAAATTTGACAGATCAATTAATGTACCAATCCTTCTATAACCTATATGTTCATTACCAATCTATGGGAGATATTAAATGAGGTGAAAGCACTGAAGATGAAGCAAAATGATTAAAGACTTTGGATTCTCTACTTGCTTAAGAATATTTATATATTTGATGTAATTGTGTGGATTTGATTTGATTTGTTTTGGTTTGTTTTTTACTTTAGAATTCTGAATGTTGATTATGTGTATAGTTTTGTGTCAGCGTTTAGTGTTGTGGCTTGATTTTGACCTGATTAGTTTGGTTAATAGGTGTGAACGTGTGATTTGTGAAATATGTTTGTAAAAAGTGTATTTTCATATATAAAAGTTAGTTTGCTGTTGTTTGTGAAAATGGTTTTTTTTTAATGTTTATTTGAGAATTATTGTTAGATAAAAATTTTTGTTTAAAAATACTAAAAAAACTTTGGAGTAAATTAAAAAAAAAATTGAAATTTTGAAAAAATCAAAATAGTGAATCGCCTTCGACCTGAGAGCAGTAATAACCCCTTTAATTCATGATTTTCACCACAAAACCTTCATTTTTACCCTTAAATTCACCTTCAACCTTTGGTTTTCACACATAGGGCTTGATTTTGGGTGGATTTGAGGCGATTTAGAGGCAAAGAAACTTCGGATTTCATTTTCTTTAGGTAAGAGCAACATTTTAAAGTAAAATTTTTTTGATTTTCACCAAAGATTTTTCTCACATTGCCTAGATCCGAAAGGTTTGTTTTTTTGAGAGATTTTGAAAAAATGCTTTGGTGAAAAACTTTTACTTAGTGAATTTAAGTTTAAAGTCCTTTACATTTTGATTTTCAGAATTTATTCATATTTTTATTAATTTTTTCTAAAATTCCTATGGCACTTAGATCAAGCAAAAAAAAGTAGAATATGACGAGCAAAATTTTGTTAGCTTTAAAGCTAGTGCTCGATTTCATAGTCTTCGAGAAAATAAGAAAGTGATTCCGGATCGAGGTTTCAAAATCCGGAAGGGGAAGTTGAACGATTGATTATCGTTCGGCAGTGTTGATGCGATAGATGGGATAGTTATTGAGTTTTATGCCAACTTTCCGAAAGCTTTTGATGATTTTGTTTTTGTTTGAGGAAAAAGGTGGATTTTACTCCAAGAAAAATAAATGAGTTTTATCAATTAGAAGATGTTTATAGATGCTAGTGTCATTCATTCTCTGCTACAAATGAGACCTTAAATGAGGTTATTTCTTTTCTAACCGGTGAGAAAGGGACTTGGAAAGTAAAGAATGGAGTTAAAGTCAACTTTCCCCTTTCTATGTAAAATGTAGTATCTAATGCCTGTCATTATTTTATTTCTGGGAGGATGATTCCAACAAACCATCATAGTGAACTACCAAGGATAGAACCATCTTGAACTACTGCATTCTGCAAGTGATGGATATAAATGTAGGCTCTATCATTTATATGAACACTCGATCTATTGCTCAGAGACAGACCAGTAGTGGATTGGCAACCAGCCTCCATAGCAGCTTCCAGGGAGGCCAAGTTCTTTTCTGCTAGTTTGACATTCTCAAATACATTCCCAAAGGTATTCCAGTTCCAATGTTAAAGAGCCTTAGCCATAATTTTCTGAAGGTGCCAGAGTTTGATTAATTTGGTTTATTGTTTTAACTAAAGCCCCCTAATTTGGTCTATTATTTTAGGTTTTGATACGAGATGTTAGCCTCCAATTGGAGAGATAAGAGGGAACTCTAGAGCGAGAGCTAGTATCTTCCTTGCCTAGCCCGTCTTCAGAACTATTCTAACTTTAGATTAACTAATGTTCTTTATAGCATCTCTAGTAAGGGTAAAGAATATAATTTCTCTTATTTGTCACAATCTCTCTCACTACTTGTTTTGCTTTTACACATGTCACTAATTTCATTGTATGAGTACTTTTAATATATTAAACCACACTTTCTGATTTTCACTAAGTATTTTAGTTTAGGAGTAGAAGTATTATTAAAGTGATAATTATAGAATATAATCAAAATCAAACCTTTATCGACCTTCCAAGCTAGGGCGTGTTATTCTAGACTAGAATTTCTGTTGAAAGCCGCCTTGATTAACCTTGATCTCTGTGGGATCAATATTTGGGGCTTCATCGGAAAACCCTGCATTACTTGATAATAATACATATACTTGCATAGAATACCTAGAAATATAATTGAAATCTTATTTTTCTTGGGATCAAGTTTGGGATCTAGTTTTTGTTGCCATTATCAGGGATTAAAATCTTTAAGTAATGGTGTCAACTTCATAAATCCTTACATATAAAAAATATTGGGTCAGCCAACAACCTTTTCAACAAAGAAGGGCGGCAAAATATCACAAAAATGTTCAAGGAACTTACAGGTAGAAAGTACAACATGAAGCAATTGAAGAACAAGTGGGATCAACTTAAGAAAGATTAGAAAATATGGAAGGAATTGAAAAGAGGCTCAACATGATTATGGTGGGATTTAATGAAGCGAACAATACACGCACCTAAGGAGTGGTGGGCTAAAAGAATTGCGGTGAGCATTGTTCAAAACTTTTGTTAATTAGTCACTCTTATATATATTTTTTAATTTTGTTTATGCTAAATTATATTTAGGTGGTGCCTACTACGAAGAAATTTAAGATTTATGGAATTGAACCTGAATTGGAGGAAAAGCTCAACCGCATGTTTAGGGGGGTGGTTGCAACTGAGAACTATGCATGTTGCCCAAGCGAGATAGGGTTTCCTGCCAATCCCATGGATCAACGAACCCCTGGAGGTTCAAGTGATCCTATTGAAGTCCCTAGTCTAGAACAGAACGAGTAAGATTCCACTCCTTGTCTCAAGCATCCAAGGGTAGATAACATAATAAAAATTGGTTCTGGTTTTCTTAGAAATTAAATCTCCCAGCTGGTGTCTGCTAACAATGGAGAATCACATGCTTCTCCTTAAACCACTATCAACTTGAAATTTTGTATGCTTCTAGTGAAATATATAAGGATGAAGCATTGTATTAGTTCACAATAAAATTGATAGAGGACTCTGTCCATAGAGATATCTTTTTGAAGATGTATGATGCATGCAGAGTGTCATATCTTCGACATTTTCATGATTGTTTGAATATTTGAGTTTTTTTGGAATATGTCATCGCAAGAACATATCTAGTTAATTTTTTGGAATATGTCATCATTTTAATTTTCTAATGTTGTACTTGTAAACTATATAGTTCTTTCTTTTTTTGTCATGCATATCTCATCACACTAATAATTTTAATTATGTGTTGATGTCTCATTTATTTATTTCTGAAATGTTTATGTTTGAGTAACTCATCAGTGTTTTTGGGTTTAAAGTGCAACATACGGTTCATCTTGGATGTAAATAGAAGATGACATGTATCAGTTAAAATGGATGCAAGAAAAAGAAAGCACATAAGGATTTTGTTGACTGTCATATGTTTCATCTTCGAGTATGATACGCCTAAAATATATAGTATTTTTAGACACATTTTTATACCTATTTTTGAGATATTGCACTTTAATGGAAGGTATTTTTGTGTTTTTCTTTTAGGTACAGGTAAAAAGGTGAAAAATGCTTGAAGGAGTGATAGGTGAAAAATGTGCAAAAGTGTTTTCGCGTCTAAGAGCCAGATCCAGCGGTTAAGTGCTGGTTAAACAAAGAAGGTCGCAGCTAAGCGCCAGAGGCTCTGCGCTTAAGTGCCAGTGGCAGTTATTAGATGAGTAAATTCAGTTTTTGTTAATTTTGAAAAGGTTTTTGAGGCACCTATTGACTTAATAGGTACAACCACCATGGATGAAAATTATTGTGAAAGGATACATCTCTTGGGGAAATACATAAAATCAAGACATATTTTGAAGAGATACGAAGGCACCCTTCAGAGAATTATAAAAGAAGGAAGATTGAGAATTTGAAAAGGGGTCCTGAAAGTACTCAGAAATTTTTGAAAGATAAAAAATTGTAGAGTTAGTTGGAGAGATTTTCAGGCACTACATATTTATCCTTTTTATTTTAGCTTTATATTGAGAGTGTTATAAAAGAGAAGAGATTCAAAGGAACTTCAAGAGTTTGGTGGAGGATTTGAGATAAGTTTTTATCTTTTGTTTTAGACTAGTTTTGGTTTTAATTCAGACTTTTTGTTGGTTTGACAATAATTTCTACTTTTAAACTAAAGTGTGGTTTTGTTTTCTCCATAGATTCTAAATAGTTTTTTTTTTATCTTTCTTCTTAAAATGATAAGTAATTAAGTGTTGGATGAAAGTTATGGAGACTATTGATCTTTAATGTTGGAAGAAGTTGTGATGATTTAAATCCATGTACTTCATTTACTTCTTGATTTGGTCAATCCATATGTTAAAATTTGTTATGAGAACATGTAAGAACCGAGCTGATATTATCTCAGTCAACAATTGGAAAGAATCACATGAGGTTGTATGAATGAGAATGTAGTTCATATGATTGAGTGAAAATAAATAAGGAAATATTCATTGAAGGGTGTAGAGTTAGAGGACTTTAAAGTGAGAGGTTAAAGCCCCCAACTTGGTTTATTATTTTAGGTTATGATACGAGATGTTAGCCACCAGGTGGAGGGAATCGAGGGAACTCTAGAGTGAGAGCTAGTATCTTCCCTGCCTAGTCGGTCTTCAAAACTATTTAAACTTTAATAGCCAATGTTATTTATAACACCTCTAGTAAGGGTAAAGAATATTATTGCTCTTATTTGGCACAACACAATATGCATACTTCCACAACAGAATTCCTATACTTATTACTGATTTATGATAAGGAGAAAGATATTATCATATTTAGAGCTTTTCTTCTACAAAAACTCAAGTTATCTTTTTAAGTTTGTTCTATTTTTTGTCAAAATATTAAAATTACCAAAAATATTTAAACTTCTTTACTGCAAAAACATCTTTAGTTTAAATAATTGTCTTTTTAAAAATAAAAAGTTTTCCAAAAAGTGCAAATTGCATATCTTCTCTATGGGTTTGATATTCAGGTCTTAATAAAAAAGTCATATATTGCTTGATAACAATACGTATACTTGTGTAGTATCCAAATATATATAAATTAAAAGTTAAATTCTTATTTTCTTCATAATCAAGTTTTTTGTTTTGTTGCAAAATAAGGAAATATAAGTGAAAAATATAATCAGAATTATTGTGATAATGTTGCATATAAGCAGTTTTGGGATCAAGTTGTTGGCACCGCTTCCAGGGAAGTAAAGTGAAAATTATAAAGAATTTGTTGATTTAAAAGTAAATTTCTATTTTTAAAATCTTCTTTAAACTTTAATTTATTCAATTTTATTTTGTTTCTTTAGTTTTCGTTTATTTTATGTTAGTGTAAGCATAGTTCAGGTTTTGAAGGACTAGTGCCCTACGATTCTGAATTAGAGAGAACAGTTAGAAAAATCAGAAAGACCAAAAAAATAAAAAATCTTGAAAAATCCAAAATAATTACAGAAATGACAAACCAAAATGATCAAAATGTTGAAATTTATCAAGAGTTTAGATCTTTAAGAGATTATGCCAACCCTGTTGTAGATGAACTTCATTGTAGTATTCAAAAACCTACTGTAGTGACTAATTCATTTGAGCTTAAACTTGTTATTATCCAAATGGTATCAAATAATCAGTTTAGGGGATCACCAACTAAAGATCCAAATTTACATCTTATCAATTTTCTAGAATTGTGTGCTACACTTAAATATGATGGTATATCAGATGATGTCATAAGACTTAGGTTATTTCCTTTCTCACTAAGAGATAAAGCTAAGATATGGTTGAATTCGTTAGCACCTGGATCTATCAGAAGTTGTGATTGAATTTGCTACTTGTGGTTCATTGATGTCAAAACCATTTCATGATGCTTATGATTTAATTGAAGAAATGGATAACAATAACTTTCAATGGACTTCTGAGAGGGTGAATCCAAAGAAAGTAGCCAATATTCATGAATCTGATGCATTTACTATGTTAGGAAATCAAGTCGCTACAATTTCAAGAAAGTTAGACCAATTTGGAATGAATTTTTCTCAACCAATTTCCTTGATTGAAGAGAATTCATTAGGTCAAATGGTAGATTCTCAAGCATCATTAGAAACTTTGAATGTCATAAATAATAAGCACAATAACTCATATTCAAATTATTATAACCTAGGTTGGAAAAACCATCCTAACTTTAACTGGAATAATAATTCAGGTGGTAATAATCGGCAATGGAGGAACAACCAAGTAAAACCATTGGGAAACTGGAATAATCAAGGGAATAATAATTCTAGATCTACTTATCCTCCAGATTTCAATAGTAATACAAAATTTAAGGGGAAGTTGTCTATAGAAGAAGTAGTGTTACAAATGGGAAATCACTTACAAAGTCAAGGAGCTACAATTAGAAATATTGAGAATCAACTTTAGCAAATAGCAAATTCATTAAGTAATAGATCCTAAGGAACACTTTCTAGTAATATTGAATCAAATACAAAAGACCAGAATAATGAGCAAGTAAAAACCGTTAAACTTAGAAGCAGAAGAGAGTTGAAAGGTAGGGTTCAAAAAGAAATTAAAGTAGAGAGAGAACAAAATGAAGAATCAAAAGAGGACACTCCAAAAGATTCTGAGATATCTATTTCTCCACTGAAAATTGATTGAAAAAACCACCACTTTCATTTCCTCAGAGACTTCGTCAGTAGAAGTTGGATAAGCAATTTTCAAAATTTCTTAAAATATTTAAGAAGCTTACAATTAATATTCCATCTGCTAAAGCCTTAGAACAAATGTCAAGCTATGTAAAGTTTATGAAGGATATTCTCAACAGGTAAAGAAAGTATGAAGATAATGAGACTATTGCACTTACTGAGGAGTGCAGTTCTATAATTCAGAAAAAGCTTCCTGAAAAGCTTAAAGATTCGGGTAGCTTTACAATTCCATGAGCAATAGGAGACAAATTTTATGGGAAAACTTTATGTGCTTTAAGTGCAAGCATTAACCTTATGCCATTATATATATTCAAAAGATTGGGATTAGGAGAAATAATCCCTACTATTATACCTCTGCAGTTAGCAGATCGTTCGATAACATACCCTAAAAGAGTTATAGAAGATGTCCTAGTGAAAGTGGATCAATTTATTTTTCTTGTTGACTTCATTGTGCTAGATATTGAGGAAGATAAAGAGATATCTATCATTTTGTTGGGACCTTTCCTAGCCACAGGAAGAGCAATGATAGATGTGCATAAAGGGAAATTAAAAATATGCATCAATGATCAAACTATTGCTTTCAATATTTCAAGATCAATGAAATATCTTGCAAAAGGTAAAGATGATGAATGTTATAGGATGAATGTTATAAGATATCTAAGCAAATGTCATTTCAAAACAACTTATGAAGAAAAATTTGAAGAAAGAGATTTTGAACACTAGCAAGAAGAGGAAATAGATCGATGTGAAGAAATTTTTAAGGGAGATTCAAACTATGTTCGAGAAAGTTTTGAAATTTTGGACACGATAGAAAAAGGTAAATCATTTTGTCTATCAATTGAAAAACCTCCAAAACTTAAGTTGAAGTTACTTCCTGAACATTTAAAATATGCCTTTTTAGGAGATTTTTCTACTTTACCAGTTATAATTTCCTCAAAACTATCATTCGATAACATACCCTAAAGGAGTTATAGAAGATGCCCTAATGAAAGTATCTTTCCTATTGATTTCATTGTGCTATATATAGAGGAAGATAAAGAGATACCTATCATTTTGAGGAGACATTTCCTAACCATAGGAAGAGCAATGATAGATGTGCAGAAAGGGGAATTAACAATGCGCATCAAAGATCAAACTATTACTTTCAATATTTCAAGATCAATGAAATATTCTACAAAAGGTAAAGATGATGAATATTATAGGATGGATGTTATAAGATATCTAAGCGAATGTCATTTCAAAATAACTTATGAAGAAAAATCTAAAGAAAGAGATTTGGAACACGTGTAAGAAGAGGAATTAGATCAATTTGAAGAACTTTTAATAGAAGATTCAAACTATGTTTGAGAAAGTTTTGAAATTTTGGACACGATAGATAAAGATAAATCATTTTGTTCATCAATTGAAAAACCTCTAGAACTTGAGTTGAAGTTACTTCCTGAACATTTAAAATATGCCTTTTTAGGAGATTCTTCTACTTTACCAGTTATAATTTCCTCAAAATTAATGATGGAAGAAGAAGAAAGGTTGATGAAAATTCTAAAAAATTTTAAGAAAGCCTTTGGATGGCAATTGCTGATATTAGAGGAATCAGTCCTTCAATTTGTATGCATAGAATTCATATGGAAGAGAACTGCAAACCCAGGGCTGATCCTCAAAGGAGACTGAATCTTGTTATGAAAGAAGTTGTTAAGAATGAAATTTTAAAGTCGTTAGAGGTTAGAATTATCAACCCTAGTTCAAATAGTGCATGGGTTAGTCCAATTCACTGTGTTCCTAAGAAAGAAGGAATAACTGTAACTATGAATGAACATAATGAATTAAAACCTACTAGACAAGTTACAGAGTGGCGAATATGCATTCATTATAGAAAATTAAATATTTCCACTAGAAAAGATCATTTTCCATTAACCTTTCTAGATCAAATGCTAGATAAACTAGCTAGACATAAATACTTTTGTTTTCTAGATGGATATATTGGTTATCACCAAATACAAATATCTCCTGAGGATCAAGAGAAAATAACATTTACCGGTCCTTATGGTACTTTTGCTTTTAGAAGGATGCCCTTTGGTTTATGTATGCCCTTGCTACATTTCAAAAATGTATGATGACAATTTTTGTGATTTAATTAAAAAAGGATTATTCATGAATGATTTTTTAGTGTTTGGATTTGACTCATGTTTAGAACATTTATTTAAAGTTCTTAAGCATTGTGAAGAAACAAATTTAGTTCTTAATTGGGAAAAACGTCAATTTATGGTAGCAGGAGGAATTGTATCAGGTCATCAAATATCAAAAAATGGTATGAAAGTAGATCCCGCTAAAATTCAAGTGATCGCTAATTTACCTTATCCAACAAATGTATGGGAAATTATGAGTTTTTTAAGACATGCTGAATTCTACAGGTGATATATTAAAGAATTTTCAAAAATTGCTAAGACTTTATGCCATTTACTGGAGAAAGATGCAATTTTTAATTTTGATGAAGAATGGCTAAAAACTTTTAATTTATTAAAATAAAATTAATCACTGCACCAATTATAGTTTCACCAAACTGGGGAAAACCTTTTGAATTGAAGTGTGATGCTAGTGATTATGCTATAGGAGTTTTTTTAGGACAAAGATATGATAAAATTTTCAAAGTAATTTACTATGTTAGTAAAACTCTTAATGAAACTTAAATCAATTATAGAACAACGAAAAAAGAGTTATTAGCAATAATATATGCTTTTGATAAATTTAGATCATATTTAATTGAAACTCATTGTGTAGTGCATACTGATCATTCTGCTATTAAGTACTTAACGAAAAAGAAGGATGTTAAACCTAGACTTATAAGATGGATTCTTCTTTCGCAAAAATTTGATTTTGAAATAGTAGATCAAAAGGGGACTGAAAATCAAATTGCTGATCATTTGTTCAGGCTTGAGTTAGAAAAATCACTATGTTTTGAAAAAGAAATTAATGAACATTTTCTAGATGAAAAATTATTCACTATTAATGAGTAGTGTGTCCTGTGGTATGCCGACATTGTAAACTTTATTGTTAGAAATACTATACCTTATGGAATGACATACCAACAAAAGAGGAAATTTATTTATGAAGCTAAGACTTATTTTTGGGATGACCATTTTTATATAAACAAGAAAAGGATCTAATTATTCAAAGATGTGTTCCATTATAAGAAACTTATGAAATTATCCAAAAATGTCATAATTCTTATTTTGGGGGACATTTTGGTGTTGATAAAACAATATACAAAATTTTACAATATAGATTCTATTGGCCTACAATTTTTAGAGATGTTAATGGTTATATCAAAACTTGTGATAGATGTCAACAAGTAGGCAATATTTCTAGAAGTAATGAGATGCCCCTCAAGTATATGATAGAAGTTGAGATATTTGATGTTTGGGGATTAGATTTCATGGGACCATTTATATCATCTTTCAGAAATTTATATATTCTGTTGGTAGTGAACTATGTATCCAAGTGGATAGAAGTTGTTGCTTTACCTCGATATGATGCTCAAAGTGTTGCAAAATTTTTAAAAATGAACATATTTTGTAGATTTGGGATGCTGAGAGTTATCATTACTAATGGGGGAGTCATTTCAAAAATGTCATAATGGAGAAGTTATTAAAGAAATATCATATAAATCATAGGATTGCTACTGCTTATCATCCATAGACAAGTGGTTTGGCTGAATTATCTAATTGAGAAATTAAAAGAATTATGGAAAAATCTATGAATCCAACAAAAATGGATAGTAAAACTTGACTATGCTTTGTGGGCTTATAGGACTGCATACAGAACTCCTATAATAATGTCCCCATATACGCTAATATTTGGGAAGGCTTGTCACTTACGAGTTGAACTTGAGCATAAAGCTTATTGGGCAATTAAAGAGTTCAATTTTAATTTGAAAGATGTTAGTGAGAAAAGATTATTACAATTTAATGAGCTTGAAGAGATAAGGAATGAATCTTATGAGAGTGCCAAGATTTATAAAGAAAAGGTAAAGATGTGGCATGATCGAAGGATTCTTACTAAAAATTTTCAATCAGTGCAACAATTTTTGCTATATAATGCAAAGTTAAGATTATTTTCAGGCAAACTTAAGTCCAGGTGGATGGGCCCATTTGTTGTGATAAAAGTTTATCCATATGGAGCAGTGAATATTAAAGATCCTAAGTCTGAGAAAATATTTAAAGTTAATGGGCATAGATTGAAACCTTATTTTATAGGGGATCAGCATAAACTTATTGATTGAATGATGTTGGGTCAACCAGAATAAGCACTGGTAACGTCGGGCTGATGACGTAAAACCAAGCGCTCTATGGGAGGCAACCCATAGTTATCAGTGTATTTTTATTTTGATTGTTGTTTTGTGTGTGATTACAAAAATTGAGGTAGTATTTTTGAAACTATTATGTGTTAGTAAAGTTTCTAAAACTTTATTTAGTGACCAAGACATGTTAGAATGAGAATTTAAATGTTAAGTTGACTAGTGCAAAAATGTGCACTGACGAGAAAGTGAGATTTAGAGAAATTTTCTTCATGGGAGATTGATTGGAAGAAGGAAGAAACCATGAGGAAGAGGTTCATTAGTCAAAGTGCACAAGAGATGTATAATGATTTCTTAGTCGTTGGTATTGAAGGGATATCAGAGAAGATCAACAAAATTAAGAATACTATGGCTTTATTGGAGACCAAGGTACTTGAGTTGCATGCGCATCTAGAGCATATTGTATGGAAAGTGAAGATGCAATTTAGTCACATAAGTTATATAGAGGAAGTGGATAAGACGACGTTCATAAAGAAAAAGTGGATTGAAGAAGATAGTATCAGAGCTCGTCACCACCGTCCGTTTTATGAACTCATATTCCTGGAGAGACAAATGAAAGACAGGAATTTGTTCCAAATAATGAATGGAAATAAGTTTAGTGTTAGAATTTGTGTGTTAGAAGTTGTTGTTTTCAAGTGGTTTAGTGTTTAAGTCTTGTTTTTAGTATTTATGACTTTTTATATGTATTTAATTGTGAAATGATTATTGTGTGTTTGTTTTAAGGAAAATTTTCTCATCCAAGACTATTTGGAGTGAGAATTAAGTGTTTAAAGGTATTTGTACTTGTTTGTGAATTAATATAAGTTTGTTTGTGTCAAAATTTGTGTTATTTTTAGCCTCAAATTGAAATAGTTATTATGGAGAGTTTTGAGAGAGAGGGGAGTTATAGGAAGTTGAAAATAGTCATTTAAGTGCTATGAGACCATTTAGGGGTGGTTTACTTAAGCAAATTGTGCATTTTACTTTAATTTAAAAATTTTAAAAATCATGCACTAGCGCCTAAGCGCCACATCTCGCGCTTAAGCGCGAGCCAACTCGAGAGGCAGCTCCTAAGCGCCATTTACTCGCGCTAAAGCACCGTTTCACGAAAACCGGTTTGCGAACGGTTAAAACTGAAATTTCAGCCCAAAAATCACCATTTTTAACGCCACCATCACCTTCAACCTCTCAAAATCATGATTTTGGAAGGCTAGGGCACATCTCAAGTGAAGATTTCTTGGTGGAATCAAGTGAAATTTGTTAGATCCAAGTTCCTTGAGATAAGAGCTTTACTTCTATGCAAAAATTTTAGATTTTCACTATGTATTTTGAGCACATTTGGAGAAATTCAAAAATTCACTATTCATGGTCAAAAATGAGAAAAAGATCTATGGAAATTCCATGGGAAGTGTAGTTTATACTTTTGAAGTTTAGTTTAGTAACTTAGACTTGATTTTTGAAGTTATTTTTGGAATTTATTAAATTTGTAGAATGACACCAAGAATGAAGAAAAGCAAAGGAAAGAGCCCTTTCGATTCGAGAAAATTTGTTAGTTTGAAGGCTCAGGATCGGTACAGTTATGCGCTGCAATCACAGAAATTGATTCAGAAGCGGTGTTTTAGGGATCCAGGTGGAGACGTAGAGGATTTGATCGTTCGTCGACAGTGGGAACGAATCTATTGTATCTCTGCTGTAGTGGTTATTTCTATTATTAGGGAGTTCTATGCAAGCCTCCCTATGACATAAGACAATAGAGTCATGGTACGAGGAAAGTTGATACCTTTTTCACTGGAAGTAATCAATTTATTTTATCATCTGCCACTTGATACATTATGTTTTTATGCAAATTATAGTTCAACTGAAGCAGAGTTAGACGAGATTATTTCTTACTTGACTATTGGAAGAGGACTTTGGAAGATTGCTAATGAGAGGAGAGTCAACTTCCCAACTTCAAAGTTATGTGCACCTTCAAAGGCCTGACACTATTTTATTTCTGCTTGTCTGCTAACAACAAATTATCTCAATGAAGTGACCAGAGAGAGAGCGACGTTAAATTATTATATCCAAGAAGGAAAGCACATCAACATAGGAGTTTTGATATGTCAGACTATCATCAGTTCAGCCACTGCCGTTACTACTGCAGGTCTGGGATTTGCTTCCTTGATCTTTCTTTGTGTGTGCAGGCTGAAGTTAAATATGATACCTGGGAGGAAGTGTTGCTACCTCTAAAGCCCATCACTAAAGTGAATGTGAAAACTTATTCTGAGCATTCTGTTTTTGGCTGGAGAGGAGGATTTTCTAGGAGTTATGGAATGGAGATGTCTGCTGTTTCTACCTCTGTTGCTTCTACATCTAGACCATATGCCTCACGTGCTTCTACATCTAAAGGTGAGTCTACTGAGACCCAAGATCAATTATTGAACAGGATGGTGGATTATATTAATTTTATCGCTGATAAAGTTTAGAATTCAGAGCATTTTGTAGAGCATACTGATAGGTATAGTAGGAGAAAGAGTGATTATGAAGAGAAATTTTACTCATCTCTGGAGAACCTAATTAGAGGTGACCTAGGAGTGCAATTTCTTCCATATCCTCGATATCTTGATTATGAGCCTGCAGAAAAGTGGTATAGCGGTGATTCAGAAGATGAGGAGTAGAATTGAGAGATTTTTATATTTGTAATATGTTTTATACTATATGCTTTGGACTTGAGATTTATGATGTGTTGTTTATTTTTATGTTGTGGACTATGTGGTGTGGCACTGCTACATTTTCATCTTTGTGATGGTCTGTACTATGTATTGTGTTTTGGACTTTTTTATTTTATTGTTATTGTGATGTTTGTGTTAGTTAGTAGTTTGTTTTAAAATTCTAGGGTAGTAATTGTTGTGAGTTTTGTGATTTAGCTAGTTTAGAACTTAACTTAATTCTATGTCTTTTGAAAAGATGAAAATCTTGTTAACGTAGGTCTTAAATATTAAATTTCAGAAACTGCTACCGTGTATTTTTCTTTTATCATGTTTGTGAGTTTGTTTTTATGTCGAGATTGTGAAGTCAAGTTAGTGTGTTAGTTTGTTGTTATGTTTAAACATACTATTTGAAAGTCTTTTGAATCTCTACATGTTGAATTAAAATGAAGATATTAGAAAATTTGATCAAAATTAATTTTACTCCTATTTTTAGTTTTATACTTGTATCATTAGGGTATAAAAATTCTTGTTAGCGGTTATTTTTATTTTCATTCTTGCTTATATATATTTGATCCTAAATTTTTTAATCTGTTAAAAATCTAAGTTTGGGGGGGATGAAAAATATTTTTAAAACTTTAATTTTATTTGTTCTCAAATGAACTACAAGTGAATTTGATTTGAAAGAAAAACTGATCATGTTTATGAAGTTATATTAGCGAAGTAAAATTTGATTTTAGAAATGAGTAAGAGAATTTAGTTGAAATTTTGAGTAATGAAGAAAAACTTTAAGTTAAAAGTTTTTACTATAGAAATGATTAATATAAGTAAATATCTATAGTAAGAAACATTGTATTTTTAAAAACTTTAGAAATTTAGACTTTTATTTTTAATACTTAAATTTCTTTTATTAAAAATAATTTTCAAAGTTATTATTATATTATAAGTAAAAGTTTTGTATCAAGACTTTGCTTTAGGAAAGGAAAAGTAGAGTTCAAAATTATTAGAGACCTATCCAGATATAGTAATCCTTGCCTAAAAAAAGAAAAAGAAAAGAAAAGGAAAAAGAAAAGAAAAGGAAAAAGAAAAAAAAAGAAGAAAAAGAAAAAATGAGGGAGGAGAAGCTTGAGGATTAGTGCCTAATCAAATTTTGGTTCTACATTTGATCTTTTTAAAGTATAAGACTTGAGAAAATCTTAAACTTATAGATATAATATAGTATGTAAAATTATTCTTAATAAAAATTTTTAAGTCGAGATAATAAAAGAGCTAAATTCTAAATTTGGAAGACTTACAATAATTCTGAATTAGATAGGAACTCATATTTTCTTCTTTCTTAACATTAAAAATATCTAAACTTTAAGTTAGTCTCATTTATTGAATATTTTTTCTAAATTGGACTACTATATTTCTAAATCTAAATTTTAGTAACTCCTAAAGAAACTCATAAACATATCATACATATTTAGTTTTTAAAGATTGAAGTGTCACTTAACGACAAGTAACAATTTAAGTTTGGGGGACTTTGATACCCCTAAATTATATAGTATTTTTAGACACATTTTTACACCTATTTTTGAGATATTGCGCTTTAATGGAAGGAATTTTTGTGTTTTTCTTTCAAGTACAGGTAAAAAGGTGAAAAATGCTTAAAAGAGTGAAAAAGAATCAAATTTGGAGCAAATAGGTGAAAAATGTGCAAAAGTATTTTGGCGCCTAAGGGTCAGATCCTGCGATTAAGCATTGGTTAAACAGAGAAGACCACGCCTAAGAACCAGAGGCCCCACGCGTAAGCGTCAGTGACAGTTATTGGATGAGTAAATTCAGTTTTTGCAAATTTTGAAGAGGTTTTTCAGGTACCTATTGGCTTAATAGGTGGTTACAACCACCATGGGCGAAAATTATTGCGAAAGGATGCATCTCTTAGAGAAATACATCAAATCAAGACACATTCTGAAAAGATACCAAGGCACCTTTTGCAGAATTATAAAAGAAGAAAGATTGAGACTTTGAAAAGCGGGCCCTGGAAGTACTTGGAAAGTTTTGAAAGTTCAAAAATTGGGGAGTTAGTAGGAGATATTTTCAGGCACCACATATTTATTCTTTTTAATTTAGTTTTATATTGAGAGTGTTGTAAAAGAGAAGAAATTCAAAGAAACTTCAAGAGTTTGGTGGAGGATTTGAGATAAGTTTTATCTTTTGTTTTAAACTACTTTTGATTTTAAATGAGACTTGTTGTTGGTTTGATAATGATTTGTACTTTTAAACTAAAGTGTAGTTTTGTTTTCTCTATGGATTCTAAATAGTTTTCTTTATATTTCTTCTTAAAATGATAAGTAATTAAGTGTTGGATGGAAGTTGTGGAGAGTATTGATCTTTAATGTTAGAAGAAGTGATGATTTAAATCTATGTACTTCATTTACTTCTTGATTTGGCCAATCGAGATGTTAAAATTTGTTTTGAGAACATGTAAGAATCAGGCTGGTATTGTCTCAGTTAACAATTGGAAAGAATCACATGAGGTTTATGAATGAGAATGTAGTTCATATGATTGAGTGCAAATAAATAGGGAAATATTCATTGAAGGGTGTAGAGTTAGAGGACTTTAAAGTGACAGGTTAAAGCCCCCAACTTGGTTTATTATTTTAGGTTCTGATACGAGATGTTAGCCTCTAGGTGGAGGGAATCGAGGGAACTCTAAGGTGAGAGCTAGTATCTTATATGCCTAGCCGGTCTTCAGAACTATTCAAATTTTAAATTAGCTAATGTTCTTTATAGCATCTCTAGTAAGGGTAAAAAATATTATTACTCATATTTGACATAACACAATATGCATACTTACATAATAGAATTCCTATACTTATTACTGATTCATGATAAGAAGAAAGATGTTTTCATATTTAGAGCTTTTCTTCTACAAAAACTCAAATTATCATTTTAAGTTTATTCTATTTTTGTTAAAATTTTAAAAGTACCAAAACTATTTAAACTTCTTTACTGCGAAAACGTCTTTAGTTTAAATAATTGTCTTTTTAAAAATAGTAAGTTTTCCAAAAAGTGCATATTGCATATCTTCCCCGTGGGTTCGATATTCAGGTCTTAATCAAAAAGTCCTATATTACTTGATAACGATACGTTTACTTGCGTAGTATCCCAATGTATATAAACTAAAAATTAAATTCTTTTTTTTCTTCACGATCAAGTTTTTGGTTTTGTTGCGAAATAAGAAAATATAAGTGAAAATATAATCAAAATTATTGTTATACTTTTGTGTATAAGCAGTTTTGGGATCTGAGTACTACAGCTTGTACATTGATGGGTTGCCATGCATGAAATTTACTTACATTGGTGACAAATGGGTTGGGGAGTTGCTTGCGGGGCACCCAACACGATTTATTAATATGTTTTGGGTGCAGTAGGAAGTACTCATCGATCTCATGCAAGAGCTCATAAGAGCTCACAAACGTCAAGGATCTACTAGGACTGCTCTATGTGAAGTGCTCGCAATAACACTGTACGTATAATCCCAAAATGAGTCAATATGAGGGGCTGTAAAGCGATTTCAACATTCATCAGAAACAATTAGAAGGTACTTCTCAATTGGATTAAGCACACTCGTGAGCCTTTCCTCACATGTCATCAAACCCTTGGATCCAAAGTTCAAACGGACACTTGCTGAGATATCACATGATGTGCAATATAGGCCCTTCTATAAGGTAATGCTTTAAGAGCAATATGGTTTTTTTGTTGAAGATGAAATGTTATTTATTACCTAACTTTTGTGTTACTAGGACTGTATCAGCGCAATTGACGGAACAAATGTTGATGCACGAGTCCCAGACAATGATAAGGTTACATTCGTTTATCGTTGTGGTAGCCTGACCAAGAATATTATGATCGTTTGCGACTTTAACATGTGCTTCACTTTTGTTATAGCTAGTTGGGAGGGCGGCGCACATGACAGTTAAGTTTTCAAATCTGCGACGAGGAACACTAGTAATAGTTTTCCACATCCACTTGTAGGTTAGCTCGAGTATGAGCTATTATAATACTTAACTTTAAGCTTTATTTTACTTACACTTTTTATCAGACAAATATTACTTGTTCGATACTAGATATCCATTTCAACGAGGGTACATAAAGCCATTCATTGACACAAGGTATCACATACAAGACTTTGAATGTGCAAGCAACGTTACACAAGGCAGAAAATAAATGTATAATAAACAACATTCATCATTGCGTGTTGTGATTGAAAGAACATTCGATGTGTGGAAAAAGAAGTGGTGATATTGTGTGATATACCTCCTTACAAGTTCCCTAAGTAAGTGTAGATTGTGTTTGTTCCGTCAATTGCGCTGATACAGTCCTAGTAACACAAAAGTTAGGTAATAAATAACATTTCATCTTCAACAAAAAAAACATATTGCTCTTAAAGCATTACCTTGTAGAAGGGCCTATATTGCACATCATGTGATATCTCAGCAGGTGTCAGTTTGAACTTTGGATCCAAGGGTTTGATGACATGTGAAAAAAGGCTCACGAGTGTGCTCAATCCAATTGAGAAGTACCTTCTAAACATTACACAAGGCAGAAAATAAATGTATAATAAACAACATTCATCATTGCGTGTTGTGATTGAAAGAACATTCGATGTGTGGAAAAAGAAGTGGTAATATTGTGTGATATACCTCCTTACAAGTTCCCTAAGTAAGTGTAGATTGTGTTTGCTATGATGACTCTCTACAATTATATTCGAAGAATCATTAACGTTCCGACATCGTTTATTGCTCTCTACAATTATATTCGAAATTCAAACAAAATTCTCTACAATTATTTATTTTTCGAAGATCAATAACATGTACCTGTAGAAGCTTTTGAGTGCCGTGTAGGACAGTCTTTGCCATAACATAACGATGAGAATTTTACCACTTGTACTTTAGGCGGGAAAGGTCTAAGTGAGATGACAAACTTGAGGGACCTGATTACTGACAACATAGTACGTGGAGCAGGACAATGAGGTTTCCACTAATATCGTCTCCAAACACATCTTTAGTAAACATGGGAAATCACAGTTGTGAAAGATTGCGAGCAAATCATTGCAACTAGTAAAACATGAACTTTATTGCCATTGCATTTGAAAAATTTTGCTAAATTCTGAAAGAATGTTAGCCTATTTGCTTTCAGATTGATTATTTGTGAGAAAGTAACTCTTTATGTCACATGAATGATGAGAAATTCTTTTGTTGTTTATGTTTAGTCATAGTAATGAATGGGGCATATTTACTCTGGGAAATGTAGTAATTTTACTCTTTCCTTTAATTTTGCTTAAATTATTGTGGTTATATTTTGCTCAATGAATGATAAGGTGGAAATCATTAGCTCAAGCTGTTGTATAAGAAAATGAGCTTCACAGAAAGAGTCCAAGTTGCAATTGTCATTGCTAGCTGGATTCTTTCTACTCTATGTCATATATGCTCTATACCATTTTGGAATAGCTGAACAAGGAAAAGCAAGATAATTTTGTTTGAATTTCTTATTTTGCTTTTATTTGTGATGAAATATTATCTAATATTCATAGTTTTGATTTTTGCAGACATTTGTTTATTAAGGCCATACCAACATTTGTATCTAATATTCTTTTGACTGCATTTATCATAGCCGTTTTTTAATGACTATAGAAATTTGTTTTATTTTTCTCAGCCTTGGGGGAAACCACTCATTTCAACTGGCTTTTAAGGAGTGCTGTGCTGCATTTCTGATTGTTTTATGGCTTCTTCCTTGGCAATGTTGTTTCTTCTATTTATGTTTTTATCAGTTTGATAAATAGGAATTCTGAGGATGAACAAAAAAAAAACTTCTCCAATAAAGTTTGCTTTGCGATGCGTTAATCATTTTTGTTTTTATATTTTAATTCTTCATCAAGGCGATAGTAGAAGTAGTTTGAGATGGTCAATTTTCATTTTCAAGTATGAGATCTACCATCAGGTTGTCATCAGATCCATTCCGTTCAAGAGCAGGCCATGAACTTACCTTTCTGTTCTTGCTGCTCAATCTTCTCTTATATGTGAGCTCAATATTTTCTCTCTTTTTTCGTCTGCTTCTTTGCTTTTTGTGGGTGTAATTTCTACTGTCAACTTGTTTAGGGATTGTGTAAATAATTATGGGGATGTTGAAGAACAGTTTGGTGGTGTGGAGTGCTGTTGTTCTTATCTTGTTATATTTGGTTGTTTATGTTGCATTAAAAATGAAACAGGAGCATTTACATACATATTACCTAATTCTTATGTATTTACATATCTAACATGAAAATTCTACTTTTTAACATTTATGACGCCCAAATTAATTTTAAATTACAGACCTTTTTGTTCATATGCAAGGTGGCATGTGTGTAAAAATTTAAGTTTAGGTGGTAGATATGTAAATACAAAGTATTGCTTCTTTTCATTTTTCTTTTTTTTTTTTTGTTTGCTTTTTTTATGATTCATTGCATATTCTTTATTATTTTTTCCTGAAAATGAAATTTCTTTTTGTGCGATCTACAAGTGATTTGGTTTTTTTTTGCACAAAATTTGTTTGCTTTTTTTTTGCACAAAATTTGTTTGCTTCTTGCCACTCATGAACTATCAAATTTTCTATTATTTTTTTTTTATATAGTTTGTATTTATTATAAACTTGTGAGCTTTAATGGAAAATAGACTTTTAGGAGAAGATGCAACAGCTGAGGTTGTTGCTCTACATGTCCTTTTAGGACAAGATACAGATGATCCATCCTAGTTAATGGGGAATAACACCAAAAGATTTAATTATTTTGACAATTCTGGCAATCTTGTCCATTTGATGGATCGGCACAGCTCTGCTAAATATTAATAGGAGAAATCGGAAGGATTTCGTATGCGTATGCATCCAAAAATAAAAGGCATGATTAGGCCAATGGATCTTCTTCTTCATCTGTAATGCACGGTAGATTTCAAGCGTCCAAATTCAGGCGTAGTTGCTTGTTTTTAGTATTTTCAGCTTTAGTTCTACATCGCTTCATGCATAAAGTTTATCCCGTGCAAAGGAATTTCTGATTTATATTTGGATTCTCATCACTAACATAATTTTTTGGATTAAGGTATTCAATAATTGTAATAGCCACATAAAGTACAATAATTATAATAGCCACAATAAGTTATCCTGAGAATGTTCCTTCAATAGTTTTGAAGTTTTACCAAGCTATCCTAAGACCAGTTTGAAGTAAATGTACCCCCATCATATTTCTAGACAATCTCATACTTAACCCAATCATATTTCTGTAATGAAACTTCATGCTTGTTGTTGTGTTATGAAATTTGTGATAGCTTGAGTTTTTCAGTAGGATAGGAAAATTGCAGGATGGGAAAAATTGCAGCTTCAAGAGAAACATCCCTTGTCCTTCTAGTAAAGCAATCTTTTATAATTCCAGTAACAATTTTTCTTCTTTATGTTAGGAGATGAAAGTGATATACATGTGTGAAAAGAATATCTTAAACCACAATCATTGATTGTTGCAATTCAACTCATTCTTGATGTTTTTTTTCCTGCAATGTCATGCCCTTATATTTCCTTAATTAGGTTTTTTTATGCATTAGTAACTTTGAATTGCATACATTGAAGTATAGGGGAGGTGGCATGAGCATAAAAATTGTTGTTTTCTCTTGCATTTATTCTGATATGCTTTCTTATTGTTTTTATTTTTTTTCAGATATTTGCCAGCTTAAAATAATTGATTAATAAATGCTATTTCAATGCTTTCAAGAAAGATGAGCTCCAGAAATTCAAGTACATCCCGTAGAATGCTATGCTACCACGGACTAGAGACTTTCTTTCTGAAGTCATAGCAGACTCACAACTACGGCGGACACTTTTATAGATACCCCTGGAAGACTCGCAGAACAGTGTGACTTCTTCCGCTGAGCTGACGGTCAGGTTGATCCCACAACTGAAAGTGATCGCGAAATGATAACATTATTGGATGACAATTTAGGAGGTGACATCCATCGTCTTCACGTTAAAAACAATATCATCATTAGTTTATTTATAATTTTATTAGTATTTATCTTTTTCTTAGCAGTTTTGATACCCACTGCTAAATGAGTGATGTATTTGAATTTTTGTCATGTTTTAAAATAAATTTTAACTGAAAAGCTGAGAAGCAACAGCTGCTCCAAACAAAACCTTAAATGCCCAAACATTACGCTTAACTAGCATTCTCAAGATGGTGTAAATGACGCCAGAAAACCCACTTTCTAGAGTCCAAAAAGAAAAAAAAAAAGTCCTAAGAACCGCAGCGCACCATCTGATTTGATTTGGGTTCATCAGCACAAATTTGAGTTCAACAACGATGACCTCACAACGCAGACTGCCACCGCCTTCCCTTCTCTCTTATCTTTGTTTCTTTTTCTATCCCGCCTCTCAGAGAAGGAAGTAGAAATGGACGGCCTTTTATGTGATGAGCTCCTTTATGAAATCATCCAACGCCTTCCTCCCTCCTCCTTCGCCGCTGTCTTTCTCGTCTGTAAGCGCTGGCTTTCCGCTATTCGTGCTTGCACCACCAACCTCTCGCTTTCCATCCCACATCTTTCCCTTCAACATCTTTCTTTTCCTTCACCCTCGCTTTCAAAGATCCTCTCCCACTACCCCAATCTCTCCTCTCTTACTATCCTATCCAACCCTTTCGACGACCACGGTGGATTTTTAACTTCCGAGCCGTCGCCGCAGCGGCTGCCGAAATCGACGTTGCCGGCAACGATTTCTTTCTCGTCGTCTGATGCCCTTCTTCTCTCGGTAGCCGCCGCTCCTTGTGCGTCTCGCCTTATTCAGCTCCGATTCGTCTCTTTAGCCTCCCCGGTCTCCTCCTCTGCACTGCTCTCTTCTTCAGCATCACTAAAGAATCTCACCAATCTCCGTCTCTCCATTATTTTTCCGCTCTCTTTTAGCTGGCTCTCCAGCTTCCCCTCCATTAAATCCCTTTCGTTCGTCTTCATCCCCAAATCCCCTACTGTCCTTGGAGCGTGCGATGTAGAGGGCGAAGATAGTGTCGATCTTGCCGAAGACTATAAGAATTCATCAATTGCTACGCTTCCACTTGAGAGGCTTTCTATTTCTGGAGTCCGTGCAGGCGACTTGGGGATGTCGTGGATTTGGCAGCGTTGTGGAAACCTGCGTCGGCTCCGACTACGAGCATGTGAGGGTACTGGCGACGGGACCTCTTCCCCCTATTTCACTTTATGCCTCGCAAGCCTTCTTGTGCTGGAGCTCCGCGGCTGCCGCGCCATTGCGGACCGTGTCCTCCTCCGCGCCGCAGACCACTGCCACGATCTCACCTCCTTACTTATCTACGACGGGGGCAGCAGCGACGCCCTTCACTACTTCATCAGCCGGCGTGCTGCAAGCCTCAATACCATCGATCTCCGTCTTCCCCTCGACCTCCACAACGACCACCTATCTGCAATCGCCTCTGTGGGGAAATCCAATTCCCCTTGTCTCACGACTCTCCGGCTCCAAAGTTGTTGCCTTGTGACAGGAGATGGGCTCCGTGCAGTTGGAAGGGCAGAATCTGGCAAGGCAATAGAGGAGCTGGCTCTGGTAAATTGTGACGTGTTAGAGAGGGAGCCAGGCCTGTTGAGTTTTCTTGGACAGAGTCTCCCGCGGCTTCGAAGGCTAGACTTATCTTATAATGAAACATTGGGGGACAAGGAGTTAGTAGCGATGTTGAGCTCTTGTGCCAGCCTTGTGGATATTAAGCTGCGTGGCTGCAGCTGCCTCACGGACTACTTAGTGGTTTGGCTGATCGAGTGCGGCAGGCTGAGGTTGGAGATCGCCGATCTGAGCAGGTGTCCTGGTATTAGTGTCCATGGCATTGAAATATTTATTCTTAATTCCTCCATGCTGAGCTGTGTAAGCGTGGAGAATGAGAAGATCTCTGAGATTGCCATGGCTATGGCTTCACGCAGGAAAATCCAAATTGGCGATTGATTTAGAATTGGTCCAAAGCTTCCTATAAACGGCAACCCTCATTCATTCTTTTCTCACCTAGTTATGAAAGTATTAATTTGTCCTTCTGAAAAAGGGTTTATTGATTAAATAACTGTGTGAGTGTGCCTGTTTTTACTATTATAAAACTCATCTTATTCCTACTCCTCAACCTCGCAACAGCTTGGAGGGATATTTGTCTGTATATATCAAAACATGTCGGCTTTAGGTTTTGCCTACACGTGATGACTCGGCGTATTATTCAACAAGGAATATTAACATGTACACGCTCTTCATTTTTACCACTTTCAATGTCGAAGTAATCAGACTTCTGAACTTATGTCTTGGAAATGCTAGAAACTAGCCAGTTGGTTGCTGTCAATGTAGTGATGGGTCATTGAAATTTATTTCATGATATGATTTTAATGTAACAGTATTTTATAGGAAATCGGAATTGGGAATGTGCTTAACGTTATGTTAGTTTTACTGGAGTCTATTGTTTTGTTTTTATCTCTGGAAACTATGTTTCTAAACAAATCTATTTGTTGGGACTAGCTCGGAACTAATATATTCTTGTTATTCATTTAAGTAGACTTCATTTATTTGTTAGGGGGAAGTTCTTACCTGATTAATTGAGATTTATTTATTTTAATTGATTATTTTTTCTAGTTTCATTCACTTGTTAGGGACAAACTTGCTTGATTGCTTAGTATTAGCCTGAATTTTTCAAAGATAATTGCCATATTCCATTTCAGGAGCTGCACAGTTCATTTTGTTTTTGGTGACGTATATATATTCTGCCAACAGCGTTTTTTTTTCCTTCCTTTTTTTTTAAGTTGGTCACGTTCACATCTGTTTTTTTTTTCATCTCATTATTATTATTATTATTATATGTTTTTTTAAATCGATAATATCCAGTTTAGACTGGTATTATGTATCGGCTATCTTGATTTACTCAATTAACAAGTTGGCGATATCAATTAACTGGATATGGTGAATCCCAGGATAGCAGGAAAAAAAATGGCCACTGAAGTCGGAGTTGAAGGTGCGAATGATCACGTGTTCATCCCCGCCACGCCCCATACCTCTTTTTTTAATTTTTTGTAATGGAATTGATGTTCTGTAGTTTGGTTAATTATTGCAATCAAAATTGGGAGCAGTTTTTGAAGGATATTAGTTTGTAAACAAGCAGATCCGCATGTTGAATGACACTTTTTAATGAAAGATTGTAAAAATTAGTGATGGTACTCTAATTGATCTGAGATCAGCCAATTCAATGCCATGGAGGCAAGCCGAGAGCAATTGAATGTTGAGGAAGACTTCAGTTGTTGTCGGTAGGTGTTGAGATGGAGGTGCTGATGTTTTTAGGACAACTACACATGAGCCATGAGTCAACTGTAATAATGACATGGCCTAATGGTCCATGATTTCAGTGCAGATTGTTGCACCATTTCTGATCATTTTCCCAATTGAAAGCCTGATTTTATGTATTAGTATTGGCACCATATTAGAGGCATTTCATCATTGACACCAGAGATCGAAGAGCTTGATGTCCTAATGATCTTGTGGCTGTTTTTTTCACTCTTTTCATGTGATGTGTTTTTCTTAGTTCTATTTTTTTTTAGGTGACAAACTTGAAATTAGGAAGGGTCTTAGCATAAATTTAAAAGACTTCTAGGCTAACTTGGGAGGTCAATTTCTAGAGAGAATTTTCTTATTTCTTAAAGGCGGTCTGGTACTTTTACCAATTTCCTTGTTGTTGTATTCTGAAGCGGCTCTCTAGTGGTGCTTTGGCCAATATATTATGTTGTCTTAGAATTCCTGAAATATATCTTACACAATTAAATTCTTTCTTCTGTTATTGTTTCCAATTTTCCATCCATCACATTTTTCTATTCTCTATTGCATTTATAGTTAGAATCCTTGTTGTGTTCTTTCACCCTTTTTGAGGTTGTTTCCTGTCTCCATATTGTGGCTCTTAGTAGAGCAGTTCTTTTTTCTTGGGTTGCTCGCGCTGGAACCAAGAGCCCCTGTTATCCCGTCGTTTGGTCCCTTTGGGTGAGCAGTAGAAGATTGTTGATTCTCTTCTTGTCCCATTTCTTATAATTGAGAACAAATTTATGTCCTTGTATTCGTTTGTGATTCATTCTGCTCTCAAACATGCCGCCACAAAGAAGTGTTGCAAGATCAATTAAGAACTAGTTATGGAAGATTTACAACTTGAAATCAGGCACTATAGAAGCAGCTTGCAATCTTGGAGCAAAGAAACGTTGAGAATAGGATCGTGAACTCGACGTGAATGTGGTGGAGGAAGAAGGTGAAAGTCTTTTTCACCAAGAATCTTCTAGTGGCAAGGCATTGCCCCTGCCTGAGTGGAGGGCAACACCACATGGTTTTTTATTTTTGAATTTAGATCAACATTCTATATTTTGAAGGCCGACTAGATTCAAATGAATTTGTTAATTGGTTACATACGGTAGAGAGGATTCTTGAGTCTAAAGAAGTTCTAAAAGAACAAATTGTGAAGCTTGTAGCTCTTAAATTGAAGAAAAATGCATCTCTTTGGTTGGAAAACGTAAATAGATCGCGATAAAGGGAGGGTCAATCCAAGATTATCACTTTGAACAAAGCATTTTTTTTTTGTTTTGTGGAAGAATATGTTGTTGAATTCAAACAACTAGAGCTGAAATGTAACTTTTTCAAACTCGAAGAACACATAATTGCATGTTTCTTTGGTGGTCTGCGACCATCTATAGTCAATGTGGTTCAACTTCTGCCTTCTTAACACTACAAGTTCTGATTAGCTTGGCTATGAAGATAGAAAACAACAAAAAATGGTAGAAATACTCCAATGTGCATTCCTGCCATTGATTTGTGCAATTTCGACAAACTGGTTCAAATTCAAATGTAGCTAGGGGAACGAAAGGTTGAAAACAAGAAGGAGACTGTTGCCACAGACATGGGAGGAACTTCGTCCAATTGAAGATGCTTTAACTGTAATGGGTTTAGCCACATAGTTTCTAACTATCCAAATTGGCATGTCATTTCTTAGGTAGATGTTGTGGCCTTAACTTAAGTCCAGCTGTACTTGCCCTCTGGGGCCTTACGCAAGTGTACTGTCGCTTTTGTAATATTGGATTTTTGAGTTCAGGTTGTCAAACCCACAGGGAGAGAGTTGTTTAAGTTTACGAAAAGTTCTAGCCTACTAAATTTGTTCTTAGCTTGGATGTTAAATTGGTTTGAAGTTGTGCTAATTAGTCCTACTGAATTACAAACTATTCTTAAAGCTAAATTCCCTTATAATGATTTAAGTGGAGTAAAGGAAATGAAAAATGCAAATTATGAATCAGGCTAGTGACAAATATGATCAACTCTCTTCTTTACACCTCAATAATGCATAAGGAAGTTTGATTAAATTGGTTTTAATTCCTTAAACCCCAATTTAAACCCATCAAAGATTATTTTCTTAACATTTGCATCTCGTTATAGTGTACTTGCTCCATACCATATAGTTCAACGTGAATAACCTAGTTGTTCTTCCATATCTCTCCCGAGTCATTATGGCTCACAACACATTTTAACTGATCCTTGACCAGAATGAAAGTTAAATGAAGACTTGAGGGTTACTCATCACATTACAGATTTAAAAATAATTCTGAACACATTCTTTCAATCCTACACTATCTACTTAAACATAAAGTAAAAAGTAAAAAGACTACATAGAAAACATTGAGAAAACACTATAATGTATCTTTGAAAACAAGTATATTCATTATAGAATTGTGTTTATTGAAATACAATAACAAGAGTATACAATACTTAGTTTTCGCCCTTTACAAAGTTCTGAGAATGCCTCCCCAAAGGACCTCCTAGTCTCCTTGCTACTATTTTGAACACTCTCCTTATAATTTAACTCAAATCCCTCACCGAACACCCAAGAAAACCTATCATATTCCCTTTCTACAGCCAACCCTACTTTTACCTCACTAAAAGCCTCTTCTTCTTCCCCTAATGAGCTCTTTTATTGGGCTGAATAACTCCAAAGATTGTGTGGAAGAATTGCTGAAAACTATCTAGGCAGTTTCTTGCACCTAGGTGCCAGACTTTTTGTCTGTCAATTTTAAGAATGGGCGCCTAGGTGCCCAAAATTCTAGCACCAAGGTGTTGGTCAAGTGGCGTCTTGGCGCCCACTACCGATAGCCTTTAAGGTTCCAAAGATGGGATTGGCGTTTAGGCACCCAAGAAATCTGGCAAATAGGTGCCCAAGAAATTTTGCACCTAGGATCCCAAGAAATACGGTGCTTGGGCGTCAGTCACTTGTGCCCTCCATGGCTCAAAGTCACCTCCACTTTGCTCCATATCTTCTCCACTTTGTTGCACTTCTAATACATTTTGTATCTGCGATAAAAAAAACATAGAAATACATTTTCTTAAAGTACAATTTCATCCATAAACATGTGCAAATTTTAAGGGATTTTAGTTTTTTTTTTTTCCCCTTAAAATTCCCCAAACTTTAAGTTTTTTTTTTCTTCAGTTACCGTTGAATTTTTAAACCATTTTTTTTTTAATTTGAGGTAGCGGGTTTCATTAAAATTAGAAATAATTTTTGTCTCAAAAAATTCATAGGGTACATTTAGAATAACTCTAGTAACAAGTCTAACACGAGTGTATACGAAAACCTTTCATTCAACTATGAAAACCCGATTTTCTATTTACTTTAAAAAGCAATTAATACATGTCAACTAAAGTGCCTTAGCTGGTGTAAAAACAGAATTTGAGCTCTCTATTTGAAAATACTTACTAATTTATCTTAAATACTAGTACCTTAGGAATGTAATGCAACTTTAACTTTTAAAAAAATTTAGTGAAACAATTTTTTGATTAGGCTTCTCTTCAACCTTCTCCCCACTTAATATTTTTATGTAATCACTCTTTTTCTTGCTTTAGGATGTATGTTTCAATCCTTAACATAATTTTAAGAGGATTATTATATCTGGATAGACATTTAATAAATTTGAATTCCACTATCATCTTTTTAAAGTAAAACATGTTATATTCTTCTACTTTTAAACTTTTCAAAAGTTAATATACTAGTTGAAAATATGATTTTAATATGAGCTCAATTCTCCTAAAGTGTATATTTTTCTAATATTGAACTATAACTCAACTGAACATTAGTATAGTCTCATTTACATAGAATTTAAAATAAATGATACTATGTTTTTCCTTTTTCAAAAATTTCAGTAACTTAAAGTTGACACCGCATACCTCAAATCTCTTTTAAAACACAACAGATTAAATATAGGTTACTAAGGACTAATAAATTTAAGCTTTTAAAAAGTTTGTCCCCCCACCCAAATTTAACTTTCAACATATTAAGCAATATAATATGTGAATATAAGCAAGGAGAAAATAACACAAAAATTCTTTCTACCATATGTATCTATCAACAAGATTAGCAGGTATATGCAGGACGACTATATAAGCAGTGACAAGTAAATCACAACTAAATGAGACTAAAATGAAACTACACCAGAAAAAGTACAAATCACAACAGATAAATAAAATCTTGATCACAACAACAAAAAAAAAAATTAACGAAGGGAGTACGAAAATAGTAGCATCAAGAAATACAAATATAGTCCAGTACATAGCATAAAATGAAAATAATGTCTAGTACAACCAAATAACAACAAATTAAAATACAATCCAAAACATCAACAAATAGATAACTAAATATAATCCTTTTCCTCATTATCATCATCATCACATCTTCATCATCATCCATCAGCTCATGGTGCTCATATACCTTGTAAGGTTGATATACTGGTAACTTCATTGAGTTGTCCCAACCGATCCACTGATTCTACCTGTACATTTTCAGTTCAACATCTTAGAAATTGGCATGATGATTAAATTGACTTTTATATTGTCAATCTAAGTGTGACTAATGTTCATTTAATCGAAACATCTCAGCATGTAAAATAGAAGTGGCATCCTCTACCCTCTTGAATTATTGTTTAAAAGCACCTTTCAATTTAGTGGGACGTGGTCTACAAGGAACAGAAGAACTAGGCTGCACTACATATGATCCTTTCTCAAAGTCTGTATGCCTCATGTATAATGCAATTTTAGCACTATAGATAGAATTTAGTAGATTAAGAATCTTCTCCCCACTACTAACAACAACTCTGACAAGTTGGAACAAAGAATAGATAGTAGATGGGTGCCCCAAATCAAGAGCAGTTCCCCCACTTGTGTATTCTACTATAGACTAATGAACAAGGGAACCTACATCAATGGGTTCATTGTTCTGGATACAATACTTCAAGAAAGCTCCATCCATAATCACTTCACTAGTATTAGTAGAAGGAAGCATTTTAGCAGAAATGAAAAAGTGTCAAGCTTTTAATATTTCATTTAATTTGAAAGCAGGTAAGTTGATCTTAATTCCTTCATTAACTTTCCATTTTCCTCTACTATCAGTTAAGGATTTGATAACTTCATCAAGATAATTATTAGTAAGAGTAAAATCTGCATAGAAGCGATGAGGGAGATCTATCAAAGACAAGAACACATTGATGCAGGAAGGAGAAATATCCACAAGTGTGCCTCTCGCAAAAACTAATCCATTGATAGCTTCGGGAAGATTAGCATAAAATTTTCTTATTACAAAGACCACAACATCAGAGGTGTTATAAAATTTTTTTTCCCATTGCCTACTTACAATCACTCTCTCCATAGGACCTCAGGGGCTAATGAATCCCTCTTCGCTATCAACTTCTTCAATATCAAAAAAGTCGTTGTAACACTCCTGAGCTTTGGAGCTTACAAACTTCTTTTTGTCAAACAAAGATTTGGACTTACTTCCTTTAGTTTTTGGAACCATAAGAAAGTAACAACAATGCAAATTCAACAGAATAAGGATAAATATTAGTGTGGACGCAATCGATATACTTGTTATGGGCTAAATCAAAACTCTTCCCAAAAATCCCCAACTTTCACCGTCTCCACCACAAATCTCAAAGAAATCCTGTATGAAATTTGGCAAAACAAGCTTAGGGAGCGGAATTCACCGTATGGAAGTTATTACCACTCACCAAAGGTTCAAGAATCAATCGAAATAGAAGGTTAAGGGAAGCCCTAAGTTTCGCCTCTCAATCACCAAAGAAGGGTTTGAAAGATTTTTTGCGAAAAGAACATAAACCAATCGATTTGGCTGATTTTGTTGGGTAGGAGGGAGCGACACCTAAGCGTCGTGATAACAGTGTTTAGGTACTACGATAGCACTACCTAGGTGTCGCGATAGCAATGCCTAGGTGCTGCATTTTTCTTTTATTGTGGCTATGTCGTAGAATTTTATTGGCGCCTCAGCGCCAAGTCCTGTTGTGGTCTTGGTCGTATATTGCAACATTTGAATCTCCCCAAGTCGTTGATCACACATATTAAGCACATAATCACAATTTTATGCTAAAGATAAATAAGGATCACAAATCCTCCTTAGCAGATCTATGTTCTCCAATTTCTCATCTACAGCAGAATCTCCTTCTTTTGATTGACGGGTGCTTTCAGAATTTTTTGTAAAGATATTTAGGTCCAAATAGCATCTTTACTATTGCTTATGTGTTCCCAACCTCTAAGTACTATATTGTCCAATAAAGTATACAAGTTGACCTGTACAATTGAAAAGATCATTCACATGCTTTTTTTAATAGATGATTTATTAAACCAACATGATGAAAGAACATGGTCACAAATGGGAAGTAAAGAATTAAGATGGGTATGTCCTATGTTCAAACTCAACATGTATCTTATAATTTTTTTTTGTTTGGTTGAGAATTGAGGTATAGAGGACTAGGTTGATCCTACTACCATCAAAAGACATACTAAAGTCCGGTCACAATTAGAAATCTAAGGATTCTCCTCCCTCAATTCACACAATCTAATCAAATCAAAGTACTCACAAACCTAAAAATTAATACACCAATACAAATAATTTACTCAATAACAAACAACAATCAAAAACATAAATACAAATACAAACTTGAGTTGTCTCCCAAGAAGCGTTGTTTTTAACCTCTTTAGCCCGACGAATCCAAATGTTTACTCAAGTTGACCCAACATTAAAATCTCATTTATCATTGGTCTCTCCCATCATAAGTAGGGTTTACATCTTTGCCCATTCACTTTGAATACCTAATCACTCTTAGGATCTTTAATATCAATAACACCAAAGGACAAA
>NEWO01000407.1:157427-176181 GCA_003013225.1 Phalaenopsis aphrodite
CAAATATAAGTCTATATGGTTACATTCCTATACACATTTTATAAGCAGTCCTATAGACCTATAATGCATCATCTAATCTAAAAGACTAATCATTTCTATTAGGATTGACAATATTCTCCAAAATCCTTATGATTTCTCTAGCTAAACCACTTGTTTGAGGATGATAAACAATGATAATCCTATCATTAATTCCATACTGTATAAATAATGTCTCAATCCTTTAAGTTTTAAAGTCGCTCCCCCATCACTTATGATCACTCTAGGCATACTAAGGGTATGTTTAGGGTTGCTGCAACTTATCCACATAAGCAGTTTATTCTGATAAGTTGTTGATCAGCAGCTTATCCTGATAAGCTGGTTGCCGGTTTGGTTTGTGCATTTGGAAAACAGCTAATTTGCAATTGTTTTGAGATAAATGATCATTCTGCCTTTGATCTGGATAAGTTGTTTAAAAAGCAGTTGATTCACAATATTTTTTGTGGATAAAAGATCATTCTGACATGTGTAGTGTTGTTGTTTGCACCAAAATTGTAAAGGCTACACATTTGACAAATGAGAACAAAAAAAAAATCATTTCATAACTATCAAGGATACACATTTGACAGTTGAGAATTTCATTTTGGCAAGTTTTCCTCGTGTCAAGATCCACGACTTCAGGTTTTCATCAAGTTGTCAATATCTTTATTTAGCATGCTCCTTCTATTTGCAACAATAATGCCATAAGGTGTCTTTGTAAGAGGTTTTCTGTCCTTAATTTTAATAGATTCAATAGTAATTAAAATTTTTACGTTAAATTTTTCCATCTGGATTTCTTAGTATGGAAAAAAACAATCATTGTATAGTTCCTTTATATGGATTTCTTATGACAATTGTAGATCTATTTTTATAATAGGTAAATCATGCATAAGCCTTTTAAATTAGTATTAGATCTGTCAATCAAGCACACTCCTTTCATTCCTCTAATAACCATTTCATTTGATTCTTTAATAGACTTCTATACAATTTAATGGATCAATACTCGTTGAGACGCCTTTTAAAAATACTACATCACATTTTTTTTAAATGAAAGAAGAGTTTCTTTTAAGATAAAAGAGTGTCTATCCTTTTTTGAAGATCCCATGTGGAATAGCTAGAAGTTCCATCTCAAATATACTCATGCTAAGAGCATGAAATCACAATTTTTAAGGATAACATAACTTAAATTCTTATAAAAGGTCCCACCAAGCATCTCCCATTAAGAAAGTTTCAGTTTTTTACTTAGAAACAATTCTCTTAACTAATAGGTAGAATGCAACATGGTTCTAATGAATTCTTGATATACCTAAAAAACATAAAAAATATACGAGAGGTTATCCCACAACCTTATTTAACTCAGAAAGTTTTTGGTGCTCTAGTTACTACTATGTTCTTTATTCATCCTTCCTTCTCTTCTCTAATAAGTTGTTTAAATTGTAAACCCAATCTTCTTTCTTACCTCTCCGTTTCATTTCTCATGTAAAAGTCTTCTAGAACACTCAAATATTTAATTTTTTTTCTTCATCTTCTTCCCTTCCACATTCAAATTCTTGGAGTTCTTGGATGCATATTTGATGATCTGAAACAACATATGACCTTCTAAAGCTCAGAAAAGGCTTCACAAAGACGTGAATCACCAAATGCTTTTGTACTCAGATGAAAAAGCATTATTGCAATTTTTAAGGATGACTTAACTTAAATTTGTTAATTGGTTAAATCACCAAAGAAACGTCAGATGAAAAATGCTTGATAAGATCAAAATCTACATCCTGCAATATGGAACCAAACACAACAGATAAGGCTTCATTCGAAGCATTACTAACGTGGTTATATGGCTTCAACAATTAAATTCCTAAGCATTAGTATTTTGTATCAGAATCATCTCTACTTAATAGAAATACATGCCATCTACAAGTTCTAATTTGTGCATTAAGCTTGCAATTTCACTACATTATCGTTGCATTACAAGAAAGCACCGAAAGAAGATGAAATCTACCCCAAAATCAAACCTAGGAATCAATCATATAATGCCATGAAAAGAAGATTGTCAGATCAAGAATCTCAATAAAAAATGTTTCAAATGAAAAATGTGTTATAGAAGAGCAGAAACTGATCTCACCCTATCAATCCATAGTGGAGAATCTTCCGCAAAGCTAAATGATGGGTGAATGAGGAAGTCAAATTTTAGCTCTGAAAGAATCTATAGAAAACTGGCTTTCAGATCCACCGCCTACTTTCGAGACGAAGAAGTAGGGCGCGAATAGGTTCACCTTCTTTAATGGTTTTTTATCAGAGCAAAGTGGAAGGATGAGAAAGATGGGAGTTTCGGCAGTCTCCAAAAGCCTTGATCCCTTCGTTGCCTTCCCAGCTAGAGTCGAGGGTAGCGAGGTAAAAGGGTAGTGAACGAACATGGGCTGCATGGTCAATCCCACAGCCGCATTTTTTAAAGAATCAAATACCACATTTCAAAAACACAGTTCACCGAAATTAAAAATATCTTTCTTCTTGTCATAAATTAGTAATAAGTATAGGAATTCTATTGTGGAAGTATGCAAATTGTGTTATGCCAAATAGGAGCAATAATATTCTTCACCCTTATTAGAGATACTATAAAGAACATTGACTAATTTAAAGTTTGAATAGTTCCGAAGACCGGCTAGGCAGATAAGCTACTAGCTCTCACTCTAGAGTTCCCTCGATTCCCTTCACCTGGAGGCTAACATCTCGTATCATAACCTAAAACAATAAACCAAGTTGGGGGTTTTAACCTGTCACTTTAAAGTCCTCTAACTCTACACTCTTCAATGAATATTTCTCTATTTATTTGCATTCAATCATATGAACTACATTCTCATTCATATAATATCATGTGATTCTTTCCAATTGTTGACTGAGACAATACCAGCCCGGTTCTTACATGTTCTCACAAAAAATTTTAACATCTGGATTGGCCAAATCAAGAAGTAAATGAAATGCATGGATTTAAATCATCACAACTTCTTCCATCATTGAAGATCAATACTTTCCATGACTTCCATCCAAAACTTAATTACTTATCATTTTAAGAAGAATGATAAAGAAAACTACTCAGAATCCATGGAGAAAACAAAACCACACTTTATTTTAAAGGAAGAAATCATTATCAAATCAACAACAAGTCTCAATTAAAACCAAGTAGTCTCTAAAGAAAAAGATAAAAACTTATCTCAAGTCCTCCACCAAACTCTTGAAGTTCATTTGATTCTCTTCTCTCTATAATCACTCAAAATAAAAAAAAAAACAAAAAAAATAAAAAAATAAAATTCGTGCTTGAAAATCTCTCCGAACTAACTCCCTAAATGAGAACTTTCAAAACTTTCCAATACTTTCAGGACTCTTTTGTATGTCCTCTCTTATTTCTTTTATAATTTTCCAAAAGGTTCCTTTGTTTCTCTTCAAAATATGTCTAGATTCAATGTATTTCCCCAAGAGATGCATTTTTTCATGATAATTTTCATCTATGGTGGTTATAACCACCTATTAAGTCAATGGGTGTCTCAAAAACCTCTTCAAAATTCACAGAAATTGAATTTACTCGTCCAATAACTGCCACTAGCAATTAAGCGCGGGGCCTCTGGCACTTAAGCACGGCCTTCTCTGTTTAACCGGTGCTTAAGCGTTGAATTTGGTGCTTAGACGCCAAAACTCTTTTGCACATTTTTCACATTTTTGTTCCAAATTTGATTCTTTTTCACTCCTTTAAGCATTTTTTCACCCTTTTACCTGTATCTGTAAGAAAAACACAAAAATATCTTTCATTAAAGTGCAAAATCTCAAAAATAGATATAAAAATGTATCTAAAAATACTATATATTTTATGTGTATCAAAATTAAAAGGGATTTGGCAGTTTAAAAGTAATTTTAAAAGATAAATTATTTTTATAGAAAGAATTTTTGTTGGGATTATATAACTTATTTATTATAAATCTGCCTGCATTGAGTTTTTGGCGCCGTTGAGTGGTGTCAACTTCATAAATATTTGCATATACAAAACTCATGTCATTACTCTAACTAAAATTTAGAAGATTCTTGCAACCAAGATTATAATAATTGACATAAGAATTATTAGAACGATTATTTATTTCATTTAAGGTCTCATAAGAAGATTGAGATTCTATCATTTTTTCCAATGAATTTTTCTTAAGCACAGGTGATGTTTGAGAATAATTCATTCCATTTCGATATATCTTCTTTGATATAGTAGTTATTTATGCAGCTAACATAGATATTACATCAGAATCATGAATACTAGCTACTCTTTTTGGATTTACCCTTTCAGAGGGCCATTAAAAGTATTAGTAGACATCTCTTCAATTAATGAATATGCTTCATTGAATGGTTTTGACATTAATGATCCACCAGTAGCAGCATCAATTATAAATCTAAGAGATCCAACTAACTCATTATAAAAAGTTTGAATTATTAATCAATCTGGCAACACATGGTGTGGACACTTTCTATGGAGATCTTTGAATCTTTCTCATGCTTCATAAATTGATTCACCTTCAAATTAACAAAAAGAGGTAATATCATTTCTAAGCTTAGCAGTTTTTGAAGGTGGGAAATATTTTAATAAAAATTTTTGTGATAAATCTCCAAAAGTTTTGATAGATTCAAGTGCTAACAAATTTAACCATATCTTAGCTTTATCCCTTAGTGAAAAAGGAAAAGTCTAAGTCTGGCAGCATCATTTGACACTCCATATTTAAATACAGCACACAATTCTAGAAAACTAGCAAGGTGTAAATTAGGATCTTCAGTTGGTGTTCTCCTAAACTAATTGTTTTGAACCATTTCAATAATAGCATGTTTAAGCTCAAATGAATTGGCAGCCACAGCAGGGTTTTGTATACTCAATGAATTTCATTTTAGTAGGATTAGCATAATTTCTTAAAGGTCTCTGATGATGTTCATTTTCTTTTTCAGCATTACTCAAATAGCAAGCCATTTTGCTAATATGATCTATCTCTTTTTGTTTTTTTCAATTTTTTCTAATGGTTCTTTTTAATTCAGAATCGTAAGGTACTAAATTTTCATATCTTACACCATGCATAAACAAATAAAATAAGTAATTGAAAATACGTAAATAGACTTAAATAAGAAAATGTTCAAGCTAAACTACAAACACTCTTTTTGTTTTTTTAGTTTTCAAAATAAAAACAAAATAACTTACTACTACTATTTTCCATTACTTCCCTGGCAATGGTGCCAATAGTGTGTTAATTTTGTAATTATTTTTTGATATTACAAAGTACACACTTCAAATATAATAATAAATATGCAATGTAATTCCAACAAAAGTAACTTTAATAAAAATAGTTTATCCTAAAAACTTTTTTAAACTGCCAAAATCCCCATTTAAAAATAACGCAAGTATACGTATTGCTCAAGTAATAAAGGGCTCTATTGGAGTCCTAGATATCGATCCAACGAAGAAGTTGGAAATGCATGTAAATAGTTCTTGGATTATATTTATAATTTAAACTAAAAAAAGTAAAGTGCAAAGTTTGAATATTAACTACTAAAGTGAATGTCATTTACAATGCAGTTGAAAAACAAAGTTAACTAACTCTGAAACTAAACTTTCAAAAGTAAAATTACGAAAATTAAGTGAAATTTTTGTTGACCGAAAGTTCAAATTTAAGAAAGCATCCTTCCCCTTACAATGATCATATAGATTGTGAAAAAATTAAAATCATTTGAATATATATATATATATATATATATATATATATATATATATATATATATATATATATATATTATTTTGTGCCAAAGAGGAGCAATCCTATTCTTTGCCCTCTTCCGAGTGATATAAAGAACATTGACTAATCCAGAGTTTGGTCCCTGATTCCGTGGTTAGGTTGGGAGGATACCGGCTACCACTCCAGAGCTCCCATTACTCCCTCCCTTAAGGACTAACATTCTCGCATTAGTTTCCAATAAACTCAACCAAATTGAGGATTTTAATTTATCACCTTAAAATCTCTAATTCTGCATCCAACAAAGTATATTTTCTTATTTATTTGCACTCAATTCCATGGATGACATACTCTCGCATGAAATCAAATGTGATTTTGCCCATGTTGTAGAAATCATAGCCCTTTCAGAACATAACTTTCTCAACACATTTTAACATTTCAATTGGCCAGATTGAAAAGTAAATGAAGATCAGAGTTCAAATCATCACAGATTATTAACATTTAAAACTGTAGAAAATAAAATCAATTCTTCACAAAATCATATTTTAAAGTAGAGAAAATGATAAAGAAGACTACTCAAAATTCATGAGAAGAATACGAAAAAACATGGATTTCATATATAAAAACAAGTTTACAAAAAAAAAGAAATAAAAGACATAACTTATCTCACAATCCTTCACAAGCAAATCCCTAGAAGTTCTCTCCAAGTCTTTTTTCTCTTTACAAGCACTCTCAATTTTCTCTTAGAAGTATAATGAAGAAGAAATCCCTCACCTTCTCTCTCCTCTTACAACCCTAAATGAAAATCTCCAAGCCCTTGACTTTCTCTCTCTGTCTTCCTCTTGCCTTTCACGTTGCACGCTTTTATGTCTCTCTTGACTCCTTTGAAGTCTTCCTCTTTTATTTTGGGCTGCCTACTTTTAAAAAGAACTCAAATTTCCCTCCAAAATTCTCTCCAAAAGTAAACTCTTTTGAATTCAAAAGATGTGTCAATTGATCCAAGAGACATATCCCTTTGTAAAAGAACCTTTCAAAGTGTCTATATGCATTGAATTACTCCAATAGATGTTTAGAACAAGTGTCTCTTTGGAAATTCATGCAAAATTTGTCTCAAACTACCTTAAACTGTAAAATTTGTCTTTGGCACATCTGGTGCCAGATCTGGCGAATCAAGCGCCAAGACTCTGTTAAACGGTGCATCATGTGCAAGATTCACAAAATTCTCTATTTTGTCTCCAAATTTTGTCATTTTTGCTACTTTTTCTATAAATGGCTAAAAATGTTATACCTACAACAAAAACACAAAACTACCCTTCTTTAAAGTGTAATATCACCAAAAATAGACATAAAATACATACTTTAAACTACATATTATTTTTGAGTATCAGATATCCTCAAACCTGAATGAAGATGAAGGAAAAAAATTAATGGAAATTTTAAAAAACTGTAAGAAAGCTTTTGAATGGAAGATAGCTGATATTAAAGAAATCAGTCCTTCAATTTGTATGCACTGAATTTTAAAGGAAGAGAATTATATGTCGAGGTTTGATCCTCAAAGAGACTGGACTCTATAATGAAAGAAGTTGTTAAGAAAGAAATTATAAAATGGTTATATACTGGAATTATTTATCCTATTTTGAATAGTGCTTGGGTTAGTCCTATCCACTGTTTTTCTAAGAAAAGGGGAGTGACTGTATTCGTTAATGAAAAGAATGAATTAATTCTTACTCAACAAGTCACTGGGTGACAAATTTTTTTTTATTAAAGAAAATTAAATCTCACCACTTGGAAAGATTACTTTCCTTTACTTTTTCTAGATCAAATGTTATACATGCTAGCGAGGCACATGTATTTCTATTTTTGGATGGATTTACTGGTTATCACTAAATTTCTATAGCTCTCCAGGATTAAGAAAATACCATATTCATGAGTCCTTATGGGACTTTTTATGCTCTTTGGATTATACAATGCTTTTGCAACTTTTTAAAGGTGTATGATGTTCATTTTTTGCTACTTAATTAAGAAAGGAATAGAAGTTTTTATGGACTACTTTTCGGTGTTTGGTACTTTTTTGAATCATGTTTAAATCATTTAGAAAAATTAATAAAACACTGTAAAGATACAAATTTAGTTCTCAATTGAGAGAAATGTTAATTTATGGTTATAGGAGGAATTATACTTAGACATAAAATTTCTAAAAATGGTATAGATGTAGATCTAAAAAAATCAAGTTATTCATGAAGTACCTCCTCCTACTATAGTGAAAGGAGATATGAGTTTTTTAAAACATGTTGGTTTATACAAGCAATACATAAAAGTTTTTTCAAAAACTATTAAGCCTTTATGTCAAATTTAAGAAAAAAATGCCTTGTTTGAGTTTAATCAGGAGTTCTTGAATGCTTTCGAGTTATTAAAAGAAAATTAATCACCGATCCTTTTATTGTTTCACCCAATTTGGGGAAACCATTTCAGTTTATGTGTGATGCGAGTGATTATGCTATTAGGGCTGTTTTGGGGCAAAATTATAATTAAATTTTCAAGTAATATATTATGCTAGTAAAACTCTTAATGAAGCTCAAATTAAGTATACTACTACAGAAAAAGAGTTATTAGCGATAGTATATGCATTTGATAAATTTAGGTATTATCTTATTGGAACTAAATGTATAGTGCATGAAAATCACGATGCTATTAAATATGTGATGTTAATAACGATGCAAAACTAAGGTTAATCAGATGGGTCCTGCTGATGCAAGAATTTGATTTAAAGTAGTAGATAGGAAGGGAACTAATAAATTGATTGTTGATCATGTATCTAGTCTTGAAAAAAAAATTGGATTACATTAAAAATGAAATTAATGAATATTTTCTTATTGAATAATTATATACTGAAACTGAAGGATATGTTCCATGGTATGTCGATATAGTTAAGATCATAGTTAGTAACAATTTACCCTATGGCTTAAAATACCTGATACACCAAAAAAATGTTCAATTTTATATATACATTTTATGCTTAAATTTGGTGATATTGCGCTTTAAAGAAGAGTATTTTCATGTTTTGTTGCAGGTATAATGATTTTAGACATTTGGAGCAAGAAGGAGCAAAAAGCAATAAATTTGGAGTGAAAGCGTAGTTTCTCAACATACTGATACCGGAGGCACTATAACTAGTGTCGGAGGTGCCATTTTACAGAAAATAGACTCTAGAGGTGCTAGATTCCAGAGAAGAGCACCGAACTCCATTAAACTGGTGCTAGAGGTGCCATAGATGAATTAAGATACATTGTGGCGGTTTTTAACTATTTTGAGATGTTCTAGAAGGCTCCAAGTTATTCAAATGCCTCAAGGAGTGGTTTAATGTATCTAGACACTTTAGAAAGGCTCTTGACTAAAGAGATATGTCTCTTGGATGAAGGGACTTGTCTCTTGATGTGAAGATGAGTGCCTCTTGGGAAAAAGGAGAGAATTTTGAATTCTTTGAAGAGGGGTTGGTGTCACTCTTAAGAGAAGTCTAGTAAGGTCTTTAGCGAGTGGTATTGTGGTGTTCTGAAGGATCGTGTAAAGTCTTGGAGGAGCTTTAGGTTTTGGAGAGGATTTTCTTTTAGATTTGTAAGAGAAGAGGGAAGGTGAGATTTCTTCTTCATTGCAGTTCTAAGAGAGAATTTAGTGTGATTGTAAAGAGAGAAAGTTCTTAAAGGGAACTTCAAGAGATTTGCTTGAGGAGGTGTCTGACATAAGTTGTATTCTTTCCTTCATTTGTTTTGTAAACTTGTTTTTATATATAAAATTCATGTTTTGTTGTATCCTTCTGATGAATTCTGAGTAATCTTCTTTATCCTTCTGCCTACAATGAGATATGGTTTTGTGAATATTTAAGATTATTGTGCAAGGTTTCAAATGTTAATAAATTGTGATGATTCAAACTCTGTTCTTCATTTACATTTTGATCTAGCTAATTGAAAAGTTAAAATTTGTTGGAAAACATAAGATCCAAAAGGGCTATGCTTTCTACAACAATATAAGAGTCGCATTCAATTTCATGGGTGAGGATGTAGTCCATGTGGTTGAGTGCAAATAAATAGGGTGTTGACCTCATTTTTGTGAGGATTCTAAAATGGCACCCATAGACTATACATGACTTGAGTAACCCTCTGATTCAGGATTCTCAAACATCTCATAAAGACCTAAAAAATGATCATCATGATCAATAAAAAAATGGTCTACCAGCATTGACCCCTTATGAACTTATCGACGGTCCCAATAACCCTAAACTCTAAAATGATAATTTTTAGCCATTTGCAAATTTAAATGACAATTTCATCATTTAGGGTCAAAATTATAAATTTCAAATTTACATTTTAAACCCCAAAACTTTTAGGCTTGGACAATAGCTTTGAATGACACATAGGATTGATCAAGTCCTAAACACTTAGATCTAAACCCCAATCTAGATTAAAGGTGAGCACAAACTCTGACCAACATAGGGTCTACTTATCTCTTTAGGACTATTGGGTCTAATCCCTATAGACTCAAAGTTAAAATTCCAAATGTTGAAATCAAATTCACATGACATTTCGGTCTAAACACGTTAAAATTAATATGAATACAAAATAGACCAAACATAGACTGTTAGGTTCAATCTAGGTGAACCCAAACTTCACCAAAACCTTAATTAGGTCTGAGCCCCATTTGACTTTTCACAAGGCAGAGAGAAAGAAATATGGACCTGCTTCTTCCTCCCAATATTTTGGATACCTCAGAGATCTACTAAACTTAGTATGTTTTGCTTAATGAAACCATCCTTAAATGAATTAATAAGGACTCACCAAGATATGTTTTAGGATTTGGTAGATCACCAAAGCCTTATTTCCTTGCTTTACATAAAATGCTCTCACATGGGTTTTGAGTTTCAGTTGAAGGTGATGGGAAGACTATCCAGGTATGCTTTTATTATAATTTGTTTTACCTACATTTCTAGTCTCCCGTACGTTACTTTTTAGTACGTTATTGTACTTACTCGCCTTCATGTGTGACTGAAAACACAAACTTGCATGCTAAACAACGATGTCACCCTGCATGAAAACCAAAACTCCTAAGATAGTCGTAAACCAAAACTAAAATCAACCAAGATAAAATTCACCACCACAACATTCAAAATATAATACAACTCAAAATTTAATCACAAATATCACAAAACAACAATTGCAACTAAAATAAGACGTCTCTATCGATGATCTGGAATCCCTTGGAGGAGGTAACCTACGGTTGCTAATGAGACTTTCCACGGTCTAAATGAAAGTATAGAACTCATTAAGTTCAGTTTAGTAAATTCATTTGGACTAAGTGAATCCAATAAAAATTAGTCGTATTGGAATGAGGGAACCGTAGAATCCTAACCGGTGTTGCTTTAATCAATATTAATATGCCCCATAACATTTAAAGAACTATAGCCATAGGGACATCTGATTTGACATCATGACCTGACACATTAAAAAACTTAAATTTTTCATGGCGAGGAACTTGGAGCTAGCACGACTATCTTCAACAGCAGAACATGTCTTCCCTAGCTAAACCAATTTCTTTCTTTAGAATTAAACAACAAATACATGGGACTTTGAGGTAGTTTGCTTATGCAACGTAAATCCTCACCTTATCCTTAAGCCTTTGTATAGCTCTGTTGTACAATATAAGCCCTAACTCGTCTTAGAATTCCGAGACTGTCGTTCATCACGACCCAAATTCTCACATCTTCCAGGCTATTTGTATGATCCTTTCACACAAATATAAGCCCTAAATAAATAAAATTTGTAAGATGAAATATTTAAATATTTCTCCTCAAAACTAAAGCCAAATAATATGATAGACTAGGAAGTCGCTGAGGTTCTCCTCCGGATCTATGACATCCCCTAATTCTTCCTCCTTTGGATTCTACAATAAATGTTCCAAATTTGAGTCAATCCCTTTTCACACCTCTTTATCTGATATTGTTTAAAATTCCTTTCCTTTGACCTCCTTGAAGATAACATTTCCTGATTTTTATCGAGAGTTTTCTTAGGTGACTTCGGTTATCTAAGATGTAATTAACTATAGGGGCTTGCCCTTATAGGAAGCTTGTCCAAACCCAACTTAGTATAAACCTTATTTAATTCTTTGTATTAAATAGGAAAATTTGTCAGCAAATAAATGGTCTTACAGACCAAACAAATGTCATATATTTCTTAGTTTATTTGATCGAACCTCATCCTCAAGTCTTGTGTTTATCCTTCGAGATAAATACAAGATTTGAGGTACAGTGCTCTTTCATTTAAAATATGAGAAATATGGGGTCGATTTGATTTCATATTTTTCTAAATTATATATACACATGTAAATTATATGTCCTTCTGAAGCGGGCGACGAGATTTCGATTCCGGCTGCCGACAGCTTCCAACGGGCAACTCCTCAACTTTTTAGTGTTGACAGGTCCTAATCACAATTGATCTAAATCAAGTTTAAGTTCTACCTACATTGGACTTAAAATCATTTTAAACTTCAGGTTCATTCCATATAGAATCTAAATCAACCTCAGATCCTACTTACAAATAAAATTTAAGTCATAACCACATTGGACTTAGAACCATTTTAGACCTTAAGTTTAATCCATATTGAACTTAAATCAAGTTTAAGTCCTATCTACATTGGACTTAAAATCATTTCAAACTTTAGGTTCCATCCATATTGAATCTAAATCAACCTCAGATTTTACATACAAATCAAATTTAAGTCCTAACTACATTGGACTTAGAACCATGTTAAACCTTAAGTTCAATCCATATTGAGCTTAAATCAATCGTAAGTTCTACCTACATTGGACTTAAACTATCTTAAACTTTAGTTTTTACCGACATTGAACTTAAATCAATCTTAAGTCCTACCTACATTGGACTTAAACGAACTTAAACTTTAGGTTTTACCTACATTGAACCTAAGTCACATTTAAGTCCTACCTACATTAGACTTAAAGCTATTTCAAATCTACCTTGAACCTTAATGAATATTAAGTTCTACCTACATTGAACATAAAACATCTTAAACTTTAGGTTCTACCTACATTTGAGCTAAATCAATTTTAAGTCCTACCTACATTGGACCTAAAAGTATTTCAAACATATGTTGAACCTAAATCAATTTTAAGTCCTACCTACATTATACTTAGAACTATTTCAAGATTTAGGTTCTACCAACATTGAAACTAAATCAATTTTAAGTCCTACATACATTGGACTTTGAAATATTTCAAACCTTAGGTTCTACCTATATTGAACCTAAATTACCTTAAGTCCTACTTATATTGGACTTAAACCATCTTAAACTCTAAGTTCTACCTATATTAAACCTAAATCATCTTCATACCATAAGTTCTATCCAAATTGAATGAAATCAATATTAGATTTGACCAACATTAAACCAAAATCTTATGTCTCAAATAAACTTATTTGGGTCTAATCGACATTGAACCTAAAATAAATGACATCATAAAAATCCAGCTCACTGACATGAATGACATAAAATCTACTTTAAAAGATAATAAAACTTAAACTTGAACCTAAAAATACAACCAGGTTTGAGAAGGTATTTCGGAGGAGGTAACCCTTTTTACAAAAATTATTTTTTAAAATTTCATTCCTGCTTCTATCTTTTCAATTATAAATGTTTTAATCTATTAAGAAAAATTTATGTTTAGGGGAGGAGAAAACTTTTGAAAAACATAATTTTATTTGTCTTTAATAAACTATTTTCAAATAAAATATCTTTTTAAAGTAATAAGGGTTTAGAAAAGAAAAGAAAAGAAAAAGAAAATAAAAAGAAAAAGAAAAAAAAGAGAAAAAAAGAAAAGAAAATTATATGTGAAAGCGAGGAGAAGCTTGAGGGGATGCCTAATTAAAAATTGGCTTCACATGAATCATTTTAAAGAAAGAGACTTAATTACATTTTCGAGCTTTTATTTTCTACAGTATTAATTTACTTTTACTAAAAGAGTTCTCTCAAATTCTATTTTTTGTTCTTCTGAGACTCCTATAATTTTTAATCTATAATTAATTATTGAAATGAACAAAAGAATTAGAATTCCTATACTTGATTACAAAATATTATTTTACCTTTTTTCTAACCTAATATATTAATATTTCCCTAAATTCATGACTACCACATTTATAGGACTAAACTATAGAGATCTTTAATGAAACTCATTACTACATATTAAAATATTTTTCATAAGAAATAAGTTACTTGAGGACAAGTAACAATTAAGTTTGGGGGGATTTTGACATACCTAAAATATGTTACTTTTATTAGTATATTTAATATTTATTTTTAATGATATTACGCTTTAATGAAAGGTATTTTTGATTTTTTTGGTTGTAGGTACACTAAATGGAGTAAATGGAGCAAATGGATTGGAAATGGAGCAAAGTAAAGTCAAATGAAGCAAAAAAAAAACCAATGTTAAGCTGGAGCCTAGGTGCTAGAGAGTTATCTAGAAGATCCATTGAATTTAGATAAATTTTGAAGAGGTTCTTGAAGAAACTCTTGAGGGTTTTGAGAGTTCTATTTAAAGAGATATCTTGAGATTCAAAAGAGAGACTTTTGGAGAAGGAAAAGGGAGTCTTTTGTATAGAAGTGGATTTTACCTAGAGAGGAGAAAGTCTTGGAGGCTTTCTTTGGACTTGAAGGAGAAGAGGAGAAGTGAGAGATATCTTCTTCACTATAGATTCTAAGTAAGTTTGGATTAAATTGTAAAGAGAGTGAGGGATTCAAAGGAACTTGAAGGATTTTTCAGGAAAGAGTTTAAGATAAGTTGTGTACTTTGTTTATTTTACTTTTTCTTGTCTTGTAAAATTTTATTTATTTCCATGTGTTATTGTTTCTTCCCCATGAGATCTGAGCAGTTTTTATTGTCTTTCTCTCTTTAATGAGGAATAATTATGTGTAGGAATGTAGTTTAGTAGAAGTGCTTTTAAAATTTCATAAATTATGATGATTAAAACTCTATGCTTCATTTACTTGTCAATCTGATCAATTGATTTATTAAAATTTATTGTAAAACATAGTGACCCAAAATGGGTTATGTTGCAACATAGTAAGAATCACATCTAACTTCATGGATGTGAATGTAGTCCTTGAAGTTAAGTGCAAATGAATAGGGAAATAAGTTTTGATGGGCATAAAATTGAAGATGTTAAGGTGACAAACTAAAATCCATAATTTGGTCCAAATGTTTAGAAACTAAAGTGAGTTGTTAACCCTCATGTGAGGGGAAGGGAGAACTCTAGAGTGAGAGGTAGTATCTTTCCGGCCTAATGACCGGCTTTTTTTTGTAATCGACAACTACAGGAATTTGATGACACTACTAGAAGATTTAATTTCCAGCAACTGTGTCCAAACACTTGATTGCGACTTTATAGATGTGTCTGATTTGGTTAAGATGTATAATTATAATATTCAATAATGTTAAAATCAAATTTGTCAACACAAGTATACGTATCACTCAAGTAATATAGGGCTATAATGGAGTCCTAGATATCGATCCCACAGGGAGTTATTTAGAATTACGGACTAAGACTTTAGAAAAAAAGACTTTAATCACAACAACGACGTTCAATATGCTTATCTGTCACTAATCGGCAATTGAAATAAATAGATAATTTTAATAACTAATAAGTAACTAATGATAGAAAGTAGGGTGTAATTGTGATATTCAATATATAAGAAAGCATCATTCTCCTTGTCAAGAAATTATAGTGAATGGATAAAATGAATTAGTTCAATTTATATTGTGCTAAATAGGAGCATACATATTCTTTACCCATTGGTCCAGGCATAAAGAACATTGACTAATTCTATTCTTGGTTACTGATTCTGCGGCTAGGCTGGGAGGAAACCGGCTCTCACTTCGAAGCTCCTACGTGTCCCTCACATGAGGGCTAACATCTACACATCAGCACCCAAACGATAAGACCAAATTTGGGATTTAAGTCTGTCACTCTAAAATCTTCAATTCTTCGCCCGATAATAATTTTTCTCTATTTATTTGCACCTAACTTCCAAGGGCTTTGACCTCCCTGAATCTTGGATGTAACATTTACTTTAGTTGTAAAACTCAACATATTTTAACAAATCAATTGGCCATATTGAAAGTAAATTAAGATCTAAGTGAAAAGATCATCACAATTTCTTAAACATTTTTATGGCTTCACCAATTCAAATCACCATTTCAAAAATCTCGAGACAAGGAGAAAGACAGAGAAAACTACTCAGAACTCATGGGCAAAACATAACAAAACTCAGAATTCATATATAAAATCAAAGTCATACAAACTACAACAAGTAAATAACTTATCTCTAATTTCTTCCCAAGAACACTCCTTGAAGTTCCTCTGAATCTCTTCCTTTCTTTACAACACACAGAATTCCTCTTTGAAGTAGCAAGGAGGAAGAAATCTCTCACTTTCTCTCCACTTTTACAATCTCTCGAAGAATTCCTCACAATTGTTACACTCTAATAGAAATTCTATACACTAATGGTAACCTCCAAGGCCTCTAGCACACTTTAGACTCCTTAGACTTCTTCTATTTTCGGCCAAAATGTTCTTTTAAAGTTGTAGATGAGCTTTCCTAAGAGTTTCCTAAGCATCCCTTCAAAATTTGGCCTTACCCAAAGCTAGAGTAGGCATAACCGTCGATTTCGACATTAGCGGCCTCGAGGGTGTCGTCGGCGGGCTTCTAGATAATTTTTTTCCTGTAGTCTCGGGAAACGCGCCGTCGGCGGCGTCGAGGGCGGCGTCGGCGACCTAGTTCAAATCTTCACATTTTGGTCCTTTTTGCTCCAAATTCGCTCCTTTTTGCATCTTTTTGCTCCAATGACCCTAATTTATCATTCCTGCAACAAAACATCAAAAATACCTTTCTTTAAATTGCAATATCATCAAAAACAATATAAAATAGGTATGAAAATCTCAACATATTTTCCTTTGGTCAGAATCCCCCAAACTTAACTATTACTTGTCCTCAAGTAATTTTAGTACTATATAAAAGTTATGATCTAATGCAGTAAAGTTTTAATTCATAAATATTATAAGTTTGATTTAAATAAATATCAGAGAGAGATTTTCAGAGAAAAATTCAAGTAATTGAATTAATTCTGTAGCCACAAGATTATCTAGTCATCAAGTTTAAGAGTTCTAGTCTTCTATTTATTTTAAGAATGACTATATATTGCAATATTAAGTCACTTAGAATATTCAAGAGATAGGAACTTCATGATAACTCTACTAGTAAAAGATCTAATTCCATAAATATAAGTTCAGAAATGTATTTAAGTTTTCCCTTTAGGTAGGTCACGTGAAGCCAATTTTTTATTAGGCATATCCTCAAGCTTCTCCTCACTTCCATACTTTTTCTTTCTTTTCTCTTTCTCAATTGGATTGCTTTCAATCCTATGTATATTTTTCTTTTCTTTTTATGGATTGTTTTCAATCCTTTCTTTTTCTTTTTTCAAGTGAGGATTACTATATCTGGATAGCCTTTAATGATTTTGAACTTTACTATTCTTTCCCTGAATTTGAAACTCAAAGCATTTCTTTACCTTATAAATATTTCATAGTTTTTATATCATTGAGCCCCAATCTTTTCTTCTCAAATGAATTTTTAGATTCTTAATACTTGAAAATATAGTTTCCTTTACTTTAAATAGTTAACTATAATCTTATTCTCTTATACTAAATATCTTAAGTTACAAAAATTAATTTTCATTACAAAAATATTTCTTAAATCTATATAATATTCAAATAGTAATAAAAATATAGTTACCTGAATTAAATTTACTACATGAAATCATATAAATAATTTTTGAAAATATTGAAATAGAGGACATCTAATAGTTAATCTTTTTCTTCCCTCCCCCAAGCTTAAATTTTTAAATATAAAATATTACAGGTGGAAAGAAAAACTATAAATATAAATCATACCTCAGTATTATAGGCATTTTTATCATTCTGAAATTTATGTAGGCCTTCTCAGATTTTTTACTTCACCTGGTCTGTAATATTAGGAGCTTTCTACACATATAAGTCATTAGAGGAATTCTTGGGTAATGAAATTTTGAAATAAGTATAAAACTGAAATATTAAATAAGCACAAAATTTCCTAACACAACCACAATACTAAACAATCAAAACTAAAATGCGAAATAAAAATCACATTACATTACAATCCATAATACTACTCAACGTCTATTAAACTACACATTCACATTTAACTATAACACTTACTTTGTAACAAGAATTAAAATTATCCAAGTACATAGAATATTAAAAATGAAAGTTCAAATACCCAAACATTCAATTCTATTACAAAAGATCACAGAAATAAAAATACAAACATAAGTACATCAATTTCATTCCATATCAAAATCCTAAGCTATATCTTCATCTCCTTGATCAGCAGGTGGATTGGGTTGATACTGAGTATATCAGGGGCACTCAGGAAATGTAACATCAGGCTCACCTTTGTAGTGTCGGGCCTAAGCTTCATAATAAGCTACCTCAAAATTTGAATGCCTCTACATGTACTCACTATCATAATCATGTCAGCATTCTAAACCTCCAATCATTTCACTTATCAATTCTATACTCTTTCGCTGCAATTTTAACTCGCTCATCAAATCAGAGAGGGTAGGGGAACTAGAAGGTGGAAGGTCATAACTTGTAGAGGGGACATCTCTACTAGTAGAAGGTTCTTGACTTCTACTCTCAGTTCTCCATTTCTCATGGGATTCATAAGTCTTTAGATTAGTCTTACTACTGGGTTTCATAGGATAAACCCATTCTTCATCTCCAAATTCTACTCCATAAAATTTGCAAATTGCATAAATAAGTCCATGATGTCCTAGACCTCCACTATTCTCACTCCTCGATGTAGTCAATATATTCTTAAGAATTATTCTCCCCACATTTATC
>NEWO01000407.1:184281-211679 GCA_003013225.1 Phalaenopsis aphrodite
CTTCTATTAATGAATAAGCCTCATCAAAAGATTTTGACATTAGAGAACCACCAGCCGCAACATCTATAATCGATCTAAGAGATCCCACTAATCCACTATAAAAAGTTTGAATTATTAACCAATCTGGTAATGAATGATGAGGTCACTTCCTAAGAAGATCTTTAAATCTCTCCCAAGCTTCATATATTGACTCTCCATCAATCTGACAAAACAATGTTATGTCATTTCTTAGTTTAGTAGTTTTGGATGGAGGGAAATATTTGGATAGAAATTTCTGTGAAAGTTCTCCCCAAGTTCTAATAGATCCAGGTGCTAATGAATTTAGCCACATCTTAGCCTTATCTCTCAGTGAAAAAGGAAAAGGACTAAGTCTAACAGCATCGTTTGAAACTCTGTCATATTTAAAAGTAGCACATAGTTCTAAAAAACTAGCAAGATGTAAATTATGATCTTCATTTGGTGTACCTCCAAATTGATTGTTTTGTACTATTTGGATAATAGCAGGTTTAAGCTCAAATGAATTAGCAGCTACATCAGGATTTTGGATAGATAAGTGAATCTCACCTGCTGTAGGATTTGCATAATCTCTTAAGGGTCTAGGTTGGTGCTCATTTTCTATTCCGTGATTGTTCAGGTTGTTTTCCATTGTATCAAAATTTCTAGGTTCTCTTCTTAATTTTCTGATCATTATAACAGTGCGTTCTAATTCTGAATCGTAGAGTATAAGATTTTCAGGTCCAAATTTACACATACAATTTGAAATCAATACTCAGTAATATAATTAACGTAAATATAAATATAAAAATAAGTTGCTATATAAGTAAAAATTTTATAATAATCCTAATTTGTCCGTTACTATGATCGTGATTTTACTCACTCACTCAATCACTCCTCGGCAACGGCGCCAAAAACTTGACGGACTTTTTTTTGTAATTGACAAATACAAGAATTTGATGACGCTACTAGAAGATTTAATTTCCAGCAACTGTATCCAAAGACTTGATCGTGACTTTATAGATGTGTCTGATTTGGTTAAGATATATAATTATAATATTCAATAATGTTAAAGTCAAATTTGTCAATGCAAGTATAGGTATCGCTCAAGTAATATAGTGCTCTAATGGAGTCCTAGATATCGATCCCACAGGGAGTTGTTTAGAATTACAGACTATGACTTTAGAAAAGCAAGACTTTAATCACAACAACGACGTTCAATATGCTTATCTGTCACTAATCGGCAATTGAAATAAATAGATAATTTTAATAACTAATAAGTAACTAATGATAGAAAGTAGGGTGTAATTGTGATATTCAATATATAAGAAAACATCCTTCTCCTTATCAAGAAATTATAGTGAATGGATAAAATGAATTAGTTCAATTTGTATTGTGTCACATAAGAGCATACATATTTTTTACCATTTGGTCTAGGAATAAAGAACATTGACTAATCCTATGCTTAGTTACTGATTCTGCGGCTAGGCTGGGAGGATACCGGCTCTCACTTCGGAGCTTCCACGTTCCCCTCACCTGAGGGCTAACATCTACACATCAACACCCAAACGATAGGAACAAATTTGGGATTTAAGTCTGTCACTCTAAAATCTCTAATTCTTCGCCGATAATAATTTTTTCCTATTTATTTGCACCCAACTTCCAAGGGCTTTGACCTCCCTGAATCTTGGTTGTAACCTTCACTTTAGTTGTAAAACTCAACATATTTTAACAAATCAATTGGCCAGATTGAAAGTAAATTAAGATCTAAGTGAAAAGATCATCACAATTTCTTAAACATTTTCATGGCTTCACCAATTCAAATCACCATTTCAAAAATCTCGAGACAAGGAGAAAGACAAAGAAGACTACTAAGAACTCATGGGGAAAACACAACAAAACTAGGAATTCATATACAAAATCAAAGTCATACAAACTACAACAAGTAAATAACTTATATCTAATTTCTCCCCAAGAACACTCTTTGAAGTTCTTCTGAATCTTTTCCTTTCTTTACAACACACAGAATTCCTCTTCGAAGTAGCAAGGAGGAAGAAATCTCTCACTTTCCCTCCACTCTTACAATCTCTCGAAGAATTCCTCACAATTGTTACACTCTAATGGAAATTTTATACACTAATGGTAACCTCCAAGGCCACTAGCACACTTTAAACTCCTTAAACTTCTTTTCTTTTTGGCCAAAATATTCTTTTAAAGTTGTAGATGAGCTTTCCCAAGAGTTGCCTAAGCATTCCTTCAATATTTTGCCTTATCCAAAGCTTGAGTAGGCATAACCGTCGATCTCGCCGTCGGCCGCCTCGAGGGCGCCGGCAGCCTTCTTAATGATTTTGTCCTGTAGTCTCAGAAAAATCTCACCGTCGGCGGCGTCGAGGGCGGCGTCGGCGGCCTAGTTCAAATCTTCACATTTTGGTCATTTTTGCTCCAAATTCGCTCCTTTTTGCATCTTTTTGCTCCAATGACCCTAATTCATCATTCCTGCAACAAAACATAAAAAATATCTTTCTTTAAAGTGCAATATCATCAAAAACAGTATAAAATAGATATGAAAATCTCAACATATTTTCCTTTGGTCACCTAACCATCAGTTTAGAGACCAAACTATGGATTAACCAATGTTTTTATGCACTTGACAGAGGGTAAATAATAAAATTGCTCCTATTTGGCACAATACCTTAGTTATATTTTAAAATTATTTTTCTACGCTAATTATAAACTCACTGCAAAGAGAAGGTTGTTTTATACAATTTTGAACTCTTCATACATTATTAGTTTAGAGTAGTAGTAACTTTACATTTTAAAACCTTTTTAAATTGTCTTGCATATACATTTTGCAATTGCTTAGCATACTTAGCATTCCTTTAATTCTATAGGATTAGATATTCAACAAAAATTTGCAATCACTTCCTATATAATTTTTCTACAATTAAAAGTAGGTTTTATTAAATTCAATTTATAAGAGTTTTGGCTATCTCCGTAGGATTGATATTGAGGGTTTTAAGTAAAATCTTATATTACTTGAAACGATATGTATACTTGCGTAGTACCCTATGTGTGTAAACCTTTTTTATCATCTTTATATAATATTTAATTTTGCACACTTGCCACTGAATATAAATTTGGTCAAGCCTTTGACCATATTTGTGAATTTAAATAATTGCGTAATTGTGGATCGGGTCACAAACCAAAGACTAGCAGAACATTTAGGCAGCGAGCTACTCGTCACATGTGTTGAAAGGTGTCAAATTCATGTTATGAGGGTTTCTATTTTAATTTTAATTTGATTTTGATAATGGTAAGTGAATTATGGGTGAAGAGTGGTGTTTGTGTGTGTTGTGTATGTGGATGTTAAGGGTGGTGTGCTGTTCCAAAAGATTGCAAACCCCTAAGTCCAAATGATCTTCCTAAGACATTTTACAGTCCTTACGAGAACTCAACTTATGTTTCAATATGTTTGTTGCAATCGACTCGACTAAGTGCTGAGGATTTGAAACCACACATATGAGACTACAACAAGTCAAGGAGTGGCTCAAATTTCTAAGTGGAGCGGGTCTCAATCTAGTCTTTTAGGAGAGTCGGTAGAGAAATCTTTCAAAGACCTAAAAAAAATGAGGTCAACAACTCTCTCAACCTCCATAACTTCATATATGACAGTGATAGCCCATATAAGTTCTTTAAATTATTATTAATGTTCTCAAAGGGATTTTTAAATTTTTCTTCACAATGTCTTTAATTTTGTGATCAACCCAACATGTTGTGGCTTGAATGTTTCTCACTATGTTTACTCTTATCTCGAATGAATGTCCATCAACACAAAATATAACTCTTACCCTCCAAAGACATCCTCAATACAAACAAATAACAATAATGCTAAATCTATTGCTATCTATAAATTTTATCCCAAAACCATTTTTGACAGCTATTGACAGGAGAAATTGCTTAAAACTATGTGAGTCATGAAAATGTGTACTGAATTTTAAATCATTTTCACCGACAACTTGGATAATTAGGTATCACTCATTACAAATATCTCTTTCAATACTTTCATTATAGATAGAATTAGGTTTCAGATAATAACAATTTGAAATGTTATTAATAATGAGCGTCTCTTGAATTTGTGGATAAATTTCAGATTTTCCACCACTTTGTGTGATGATCACTACCTCAACTCAGTCATATTCACTTGAGTGAACAATAATCTCCACAACTTCAACATTATTGGTATAAACTTGTGCTCATTTGATAATGTTTCACATTTATGATATTGTAATTGAAATTCATGATCTCTAATCCAAAGATAAATCAATTCAACCTCTTCTTTTAACATTATCAAAATCAACATATCTGTTTGAATTTTAATAGTTTTCTTGTGGCCAACTTTATATTTTTTCCTCGTTTAATTTTTAACTTGCATCGAATATTAACCATATTTGTATGTAATGAATAAGTTATCATTTTGATGCATCATTGAATAAATCTTGAAATTAGACCACACCACCCCTTCATAAGAAAAAAAAAATGTGTAAATATGAATGAAACTTTGGTGAAACTAATTGAAGGTTCCACACCACTTATTCATTAAACCAGCTTAGATAATAATGAAATAAATTAACTTAAACTAATACAACTTTTAGTGAAATGCTTGATTTTTTGTTTGAAACTCAAGTACTCCTGCGAGCTATGTGCTTGCTTGGAGCTGGAAAATATGTTTTTAAATGTAATGAAATTCATTAAATTTAAAAATTAGGCATACTTGAAAAGTAACATTGATTTTTAGCTTCACAAATAACTTTTCAAATGTAGTAAAATTGCATGCATCATTTGTGCCTTGCGCTATGCACTGCAGTGTATTTTAAGCACAAATAACACATGCTATTATCATTCTCTATACCATAAAATGCCTCATAGTGCGATTAGCAAGTCATATAACACATTATTTTATGCAACAAAGGAGCGTCAAACAAGCCAGTAAGAAAATACTTTGTTAGTCATGTTAAAGTAAAAAAATTAAACTGTAATAACCAAACCAGAACCAAAAATACTTGATAAGAAAAACTGTCGTATCATGAATCTTATAAATAAAGCACCATGTTGTTTTAGGATATAATGCCATTGCAGTTTTTATTAAGGATGCAATAACTTTGCAATTTTTTTGATGAATGCAGTAAAAAGAAAAATAAAATACCATATGTTCAATATATGATAAATATTTTGTACTTCATTGGATATAAGGTGCTACTTTGAATTGAAAAGTGACGAAAAAAGATAGATGGTTAAATGATGAATGCTCTTATCATAAAGGAAAATCAGAAAGTAATCTAATGACTCACTAAAAAACAAAAAAAAATGGGAACACACATTGTAAAGATCAAGATATCTCTCACAACAAAAGTCTATTATAGAATCAGATCAAAAGGAGTAGAAAGATTGGAGTTTCAGAGACATTTGTATCCCCCAATTCCTAAAAGAAATCGTGAAAGGACATTGAGTGTAAGAAAAAACAAAGAAGAAATTACCTTCATCAATAATCTCTGGTAGAGTCGGATCAAAATGACAAGAAATATGACAGTATCAGAGGTTTTGATATGCCACGATCCTAGAAAAAATTCCCGAACGAAGGAGAAATTACATATTTAAAGGTCTCCCACAGAAGAAAATCATGAGGGGAAGAAAGATGAGAGTTTTAAAAATATTTGTATTTCACGATCCTAATATTTCTTTTAAAGTTAGAGCATGAGAAATATTTCTTGCATTTGGAAATTGAATTGTAAATGAAATGATGTGTTTTTTGTATTGGTCGAATCTTTTGAGTGTGAAAATCTTAATATTAAATATTAGAATATTAAATTAATAAATATGTAAGTTTAATGTTCTTGATGTGTAAAAATATATATGTAAAAATATCTTTTTAATTCCGGGGCACACGCCCACTTTGTATCTCCAATGCAGGAGAAAATATTTGTGTACGTAAGACGTACGCAGAGTTGCGTACGTCGAGAGGTTATTCAGAGGGTATAAGGGAGTCATATCTGTGTTATACTCCATGTAACCTACCTATAACATATCTGTAACCTACAAATAAATTCTATGTTTCTGTAGTTCCGGTAGTTACAGTAAGTTACATACAGAGAGGTTACAAGAGGATATAAAATAAAAATATAACATGTGTACACTCTCAATAACCCCCGACATACGTAACGCTGCATACGTCTTACGTAAGCAGAGAGATTCCAAGCACATATTTAGATTAATCTTTTGAGTGTGAAAATCTTATGAATAAAATAGAATGAAATTAATAAATATGGAAGTTTGACGCAACCGCTTAATCCTTGCATTGGCTTTCGCGTTTGCATTTTCCTATGGCCTCGAAGGCCGGCGAAGAACAGCACACAAAGCCGTCGTCCGATATTGATGGCGGCAGCGGCAACGCTGCTGAGTACCGGGAAACAGCGAAGCAGAAGGGAGACAATCCGGCTCCCGACGGTGGAGTCTTGGCGGCATTGGTTTTGCCGAGGGATGAAGCGATGCGGCTCGCCATTTACATTGCCTTGGCGCACGGCGGATTAGCCCTATCATTTGCCCTGTTATACGGTCTAGCCCGGCTGCTGCAGGACTACAGGCGACCAATTCAGTGGGCATTACTCTGCTCGATGCCCCTTCGCGAGCTCCATACGGCTCTCGTCTCATTCTGGTCCCATCCGCTAAGCCTTGGTCTCCCTGAGACCCTCCTCGCCGTTCCCCTTGTCACCCTACGCTCTGCCGCCAGTTCCCTTATCGACTCCCACGCTGCTCTCCACCGCCTACTTCGTCGCCAGAGTCAGCCGCATCACCCGCCTCCTCACCTCGGTTTCTCAAAGCTTATGCGATGGCTCGTCTCCTTCGCCTTCTTCGTCCTCCTCCACGAGCGCTTAGGTTCCCTCGCCCTTCCCGTCTTCGCCCTCCCCGGCTTCCTCGCTTCTACCCGCACCCGCGCTCCTCCACTCTCGGCCACCCTCTCCGCCATTGCTGCAGCCCGTCACATTCGCCGCAACAGCAAGCACGCTTCTGATCCCCCGTCGCACGCCCTCAGCCGCTTTAGCCGTTTCCTCACCTCGCGCATCCTTCGTCACCTCAACACCCTCATCGCCATTAATCTCATCCTCGCCATGATCTGCACCTCTCTCTCCAGCTCCCTCCTCTTCTCCTACAAGATATCCATCGAGGGCCGCGATGCCGTCGTCGCGCTCAAGTACCATTTCCAACAGCACAACTATACGGAAAGGATAGGCCTTCAACGCTGGATGGACGATCACGATGTTCCCGAGCTCATTGAATCCGGTGCTTCGAAGCTATACGACAGCGTCGTCCACCATGTCGATTCCCTTGCGCTCCAGTACAATGTTACTGAGCTCGCCGAAGAGTTCAAGCTGTATCTCGTTAAACCCATCGGAGAATCCACCAATTCCTCATCTTTCATCACAAAAAAGTCCTCCCTCCACCCCTTCTCCATCAAACTCCGGAACCTCTTACACCACATCCGTAACCAAGAATGGAGGCAAACCTTTGCAGATTCCGATTATATGATAAAAGAATTCCTCTCTGTGCTTGCCAGAGAAGACTTGGTGGAGAAGATCAAAGGTTTCGCTCTTCAGAGCATTGATATCTTCAAACAGATCTTGGCAAGCAGCACGATGGTTATGTCTGGAAGTGCCAACTTGCTCTTCTCCATTTCTCTTTCGATTATCTCCGGTGCTGCTGGTTTGTTGAGTTTTATTTCGCAGCTCTTCATTTTTTTCTGGCTACTCTACTCCTTAATCACTTCAGAATCTGGTGTCATGGATCATGCTCTTGGCATGCTTCCCATATCCAAGTCTAAAAGAGTTCGTTGTGCAGTGGTTCTTGATCATGCTGTTAGTAGTGTGATGTTGGCTGCTGTGAAAGTTGCTCTGTTTCAGGGGTGCTTCACATATCTCTTGTTTCGATTCTACCATATACATTTTCTTTATGTATCCACATTCGTTGCCTGCACAAGTGCAATCCTACCAATTACACCATTCTGGCTTTCCTCCATCCCGGCAGCTGTTCAGTTGGTTGTGGAGGCTAGATATGTTGAAGCTGTGGTGCTCACATCGATCCATCTTATAGTTTTGGATTATGGCACTCTTGCAATCCAAGATGAAATACCAGGTCAAAATGCTTACTTGACAGGGCTTAGCATTCTTGGTGGAATGGCATTGTTCCCATCTGTCTTGGAGGTATTCTCATGACTACTACTTTCACTTCAGTAAACATACACATTAATGCGCTGGCATTTTCCTCATTAAACATATTAAGCTTTATTAATTAACAAATAGGCATTGTTTTCTTAAAAGTTATGCATTATTTTGTTTTTGAAAGTAACTTTGCCACATAGACTTTATATAGGGCTGAATTTTTGTTTTGCGTTTATACCATCTCTTTGCTCCTAATAAAGTTGTGACGGACTAAGGAATCTCTTCATTTTTTTGCATATATGCTTATGCTGAAGCTGTTTACAGATGATTAAAACTATAATAATTAAGTACTAAACTTACTTGTATCGTTCTTCCATGTGTTGCATTAACATCTTTCATTGTTAGGTTTGATAATTAACCTGTGAGTTCTAATGGTATGATATTGTCTTGTGTCTATTGCATGAACTTAGTTTCTGCTTCTATGGTGCATCATAATCCTTATAAAGTGATTCTCTTACCTTGTTGGTTTACTTTTCTTGTATTTTAGGGACTTCAACATTATCATTCTATGAATTGGGTTTAGTTATATTACTCTTTCTTTCGTATTATTATATGACATTTTTGAGCCTAGATTTGTCATTAAATCACACCCAACTAGTAGAGCATAAACTAAAGAGAGAGAAAGAGAGAGTGCTTTTGAGGAACTAGAAGAACATATGAGAGGGAGAGAGAGAAAGATTGGAAAGGAAACACTTGAATTAAAGATCTTTATAGAATTGATTTTTTCAGCACCACCTATTACATTTACTTTTCCTTATTGGTAATGGCCAAGATACTGATCAAATGATGCTTTTGGGCCAATCCTATCATAGGTTTCAAGACTTAGCTATTTCATATTCCGACAGTAAAATTTCGATCGAATCGTTGGGATGTGGAGGAGACATCTGACTTTATATAATAGCCTTCCAATCATTTGGCTTCCCATATTCGACTTTGATTACCTATCGTTGAATGCCCAATTTCCACCAATCTGTTTCCAAACACTCTGATTTGATCACTTGGCTTCAGACACTCTACTTTGATCACCTGCCTCGGGCTTCAGTCTTGGTCACTCGACCTCAAACGCTTGATCTTGGTCACTCAATGTCTGATATTCCACCTTGGTCACTCGGCCTCAGGCATTCGACCTTGATCACTCAGCCTCAGACACTCGACCTTGATCACTCAGCCTCAGGCACTCGACCTTGGCTTGCTTCTCCCGGGTGATCTCTAATGAGTGGTGAGATTGAAGCCATTAAATTCATAATAACATGAACCATTAGATTAATGGTTATTTGTATAGCTACTTAAGGACTATATATATTTAGTTCTTTAACTCTCTTGTATCTTAGGAAACTACGCTGCAATAAGAAAGAGAATTAAAATTTCAATAATTAATAATGAAAAAAGAAATAAATACTCATAATGAAACTACTTTGTTGAATTTTGAACTATTGGCTTATAAATAGAGCGATGAGCCGAAGCTATGCTGCAATAAGAAAGAGAATTAGAATTTCAATAATTAATAATGAAAAAAGAAAAAAATACTCATAATGAAACTACTTTGTTGAATTCTGAACTATTGGCTTATAAATAGAGCGATGGGCCTTCTTTGAATCTCATTTGATTGAACTCTCATCCTTATTTATGATTTGACTTGTTCCTCTTTTGCAATGATGGATCTCACCCAGTCACAAACTGATCTGACGACCAAAGTTCTTCGCGGTAGGTTTAGCAACCTTTGCGAGGGGACCATAAGGAATAAAAACTTTTAGGTAAGAAAACAATCAGCTCGACCTTCGATCGGGAAGGCTATTCTTGGGCTGTTAGGGGGATACAACTATATCCTTCGAGCCGATTGACTTTGCTACTCGCCCATGTGTTGAAACGCCGAAGGCAGGTCAAATTCTTGATACACCGCATTTTGAACCGGCGGTGTTCGTGGCAGTTGAACATACATCCAAGCCCACCTTCTCCGAACTTTTTGATCGAATGGACACAATGGGTGAGTGTTTTTATAGCGAAATCGATTTTTTTATAGTTGATGAAAAGGTTTCTTTTTCTCACTACTTTCCTGACTGTTCTGGTAGTGAAAAGAATGCGCCTCATGCTACAGCCTGTCATAAAGGACAAGATGTTCTTGTATTAGAATTTGTTTTTGCAAGTCTTACATGTTGATTTCATAGGCCGGATTTTTGGCAATTTGGCTCAGGTTGTACCCTAACCTTCGTCTATAATATTTCTTGACAGAGAAAAGGGGTGTAATAAAATCAGCTAGAACCTTACATCTTACATGTTAGACAAAGACAAGAACTATATATAACAATTTGGTAGCGACAGAACTGAGAAAGAAATAGGAAGTTTGAAATACTTTTTATGATTATACTTTTTCACAATGGACCTTTGGGCAAGTGGAAGAATTCTGCACCATGAAATGAGCATTTGGGCCAAAGAAAACTATTTGATACTCTTATATTTTGTAATTTCAAGTACCGCCTTGGCTTTAGGGATCCTCCCAGATTCTCATTATAATATATCCAAATTTTTTAAGCCTTCTGAGGTCGAAAAAATCTTTGGGAACAGTCCAGCAGTCCTTAAAATAATTCTAAGGAGAAAAAGTTTGTTACATTTTCAATGATAATACAACACTATAGCTGTCAGTTAAACAATTGAGAAGCTTCTGGAAAGGACATCTTGGTTCAAGAAGGCGGTGGAACTTTTCTTCCTGAATATGCTCCTGCTAATTGAAACCTTTCTGGAGGGTGAGAAAGACGCTTGAATGAGCTCAAAGGTGTTGGGATGGTAATTGTTTTTCAAGTCTGGCTCTATCGGTGTCTTTCCCACTTAAACTCAAGGTTGTTAGGATTACTATTTTCTTTTCTATTCACCCCTCTAAATCTTAAAAGTATGATAAAATAAAAGTACAAAAAGATTTCAAGAGTAAATAGCTGATACACAGGTAAATTGTGCATGAAAAAAGCAAACAGTGCTAACAATTTCTTTTGGTTAAGCAGCCTAACTTTCTTACATCCACTCCCGAGTTCTTCTCAAAACTTATATTGATCTCTCATTCACTAACGTACGGTGAAGAAATCTCTCCTTTATAGGTGAAAGAAAGTCCAAACACTCGTAGTGAGAACCATGCTACTTTTAGCACTATCTACTAGTTAGTTAATGTTCATTTCAAGACATCAGCTCATAGTACAACCTGTTAAGCCAATGTTTTAAAAGTTGAACCGGACTGGCCTGTTCAACCATGAAACGGTGGCTGGTCCAAGCCGGATCACATACAAAATCGTTTATATATTTGGATTGCTTTGAACTACATGAAATGACGGTTCTACCATTCAACCGGCGAACCGGTTACGGTTTGCGAGAACCACTCAATTGCATGTGAGGCGTGATCCTAGGGCTACAATTTTAACAAGGGATAAGCAGTAAACGAGTAGATCCCGCAAATCTAAATCCCTAATATTTGCTCCAAGAGGCTCTTCCCCTTCCTGCTTCCTGCTTTCTTGCTTGAGTGAGACTTCCTGTTCTCAGCCATTTGCCGCTGTTCAGGCCACTCAACATATTTTTGTTGCCGCTTGCCTCCTACCTATCAATATTTTTTATTTCTGTATTTTTCCCCTTTTGTGGTGTTATATGTAAATTCACCGTCAATTTGCCCGCACCACGTCTCCTTTTGGTCCTTTCTTTGTTTCCAAGGAGCTGTCTAAATTAAGTTATGAAGCAGCCATGGATGATTGATTGGCGTGTACGTTGGTTGGTTTCACTTGTATTGCACTCATGTTCAGATTTTTGTAGGTAATTGATGGGTATTGCCTTTCATTTTGAATTTTTTTTCTTATGGATAGAAACTTTGTATGGATAAATCGGGGATTATATTCTAATTATTGAGAACTAATGTGGTTTTTTGCTACTATACCGCCTTTTTCTTTGCATGTTTATCTCATGCAGTTGCTATATGACCTCAAATGTAGACCTGCAAATTTATCAATGAATATGCACAATTGTATGCTCTTTGTTCACTTTGAGGTTTAAGAATGGCATTCTTTTTCAGTAAAATTTTTTAAATTGTGGACTTTAATTTTACCGGCCTACATGTAATTTAAGGTCTGTTTGGGGCAGCTGCAACTTATTGAATAATTTGCTGATAAGCTGATTAAAAATAATTTGTTTATAAACTAGGTGCAGTGGCTTCAAAATTCTAATTTTTTTGGAAAAGCTAGACCACAGCCAGAAAGTTGTCACCGCGCCTAGACATGTGCGGTATAAAAACACTGTTTTCAGCGTTTTGAAAATGTATAAGCTGCCAAAACATAGTTTACCCAAACAAGCCAGATGCGTTTTTAAAACGCCACCACACCAAATAAGCTACCTCAAACAGACCCTTAGTCGTGGGTTATTTTATTGATTATTTTATTGTTACATTATTACATCATTATAGCATCATTTATTTCACATTTCATTATTTTTTATATTTATTATGTTATATGGTTCAACTTTGGTGGAACCTTGAACTTTTACTTTTTTGTTTCGGTTTGATGTTTGGTCCAGTTCTGCAACCTTTATTTTGGCAAAAATTTTGTCAAGATTCACGAACTTTCCTTAGATCAGATGAACAAGCTTTACTATATCTAAATACTTAACCTTGAAGATCTATGATTTGTAGAAGAATGATGTGTGGGTGTAGACATTTATTATTCTTTGATTTCCTTTCTTTAGATTAGCTCTATCAAGGTTTGCAATTATATGAACTGCTTTGCCAACTACTATCCACCGTAGTAATGAAACCCTGTTAATAATCATTAGCCTTTATATTTTGAAAAGCCTCGATTAATGATGAGTTAAAAATATATGTTAATTAAATTAATCTTGAAAATCCAATGTATATTACAGTTAGTTTAATTTTTGAATTCTTTAATTAATAAAAATGAGTTCTGTTGATCTATTTCAAAATATAATATATTGCACATTAGGATACATATCTATAATATGATCAAAGGATCAGTTTTTATTAATTATATATTACTTTAGCTGATTGAATAATTTGAACAAATTTAAGCATGACTGTACAATACCTTAATTTTTGACAGTACGTTTAGTTCTAGATTTGTTAGTGAAGCTTATCACATGATTTAATTATATTTTATTTTTAATTACGAGTGTGTGCTGATAATGCATAACTCAAAATGTATATAAAAAATTGTGCTTCAAAATTTAATCTTGTGATGGCGGATGGATTCACTCAATTTAATTGGGCCATGAGTTACGATTGGTTTATACTAATTTTATTTTATAGTTTTAAGCTTGTTTTTAAATAATTTTGTTTCTACACTACATTTATTAAAATTTTAGCATACACCAAATTATATATATGATTGTCAAATTTATGATTAGACAATTACGCTCATGGGATTGATGAAATTTAAATTTATCATTTTGCATATTCTTATGCTAATCATGTATTGTCACTTTTACTATTACATTGTGTATCATTTATTTCTTAATATGAATGCTTGAATATATACTTAATTATGGAATGGAAACATAGATTAGTCTCCCACTTTTTATATTTTAATATGTCAACTAAGGGACCAAGTTGTAGCTCTATGTTGTTTTAGTTCTATTATTTTCTAACAATCGAAATTCTTCTGAGGTATCAATGTCTATCACACCCCGCTTCATTTATGGTGCTTAACCTGCACTTAGGATGGACCATATTGTAATGTAATGCGACTAAGAGTGAAACATTTAATATCATTTAAGAATCATTGTCATACATTATATTATAATTTAATATCATTTAAGAATCATTGTCATACATTATATTAATTATAATTTATTTTAACTAATAATATCATTAACATATGGACCCAGATTTTAACTCTCAAAATTCCTCTTTGCAGTCATTATTCCACTGAGATTGCTTGACACTTCTCAATTTTTTAAAGAATGCCAACCGCTTCTCACCCATTCTTGATATGAATTATAGCTTATACTGGCTATGCAATCAGTTAGCTTTTGTAATTTTTTGATGTTCCCCTGTGACTCAACTTTGTCCAAGTTTATTTTGATGCCTTGGAGCTTCATGTTAAATTTTTTTAGGGTATTGAAAGGTTCTTTTTTAATTGGAGCGCGTTATTGTTATTGGGTGTTTTTTCACTTTTTATAAGCAGATTATCGTCTTCGAATTTATCATTCCTCTTCATTTTATCTTTGAACATAAGATCAATCTTTTGCTGATAAGTTGCCTTTGCATTCTTCCAGCTCAAAGGGCATACGTTGTAACAATTTAGTCCATCTTCAATCTGAAAATTTTCTTTTGGATGATTATAGGATCCATCTTCTTTTTGTTAATGATAGCTTAAAAAGGTATCTAAGAAGCTCATTATAGTATAGCCAATGACAGATTTGACCGAGGCATTAATTTACATTAATGGGCAACTATTTTTAGGACATGGTGTTAGGTTTAAGTTGTTAAATTAACAAACTTGTGCCCACTACCGTTCGACTTATGTATCTTCATAGTTATTAATATCTACTGTAAATATTTGAACTCTCTTATGAATTTGGCTTCAAGTAGTGTTTGAACTTGTAAATTGGTAGCCAAATTGTTGTGATAGCTAAGTTTAATTTTATGTTTGATTGACGTTAGTTTCTTATATACATTCAATCTATGTCAGATGACATTAATATCAATTTCTTACATCTTGATTGTTTAATAAGCAAATACATCGATATTTTCTTTTAGAGTTGACCTCAACTGACTCCTATACTCATCAACAAAGGACAAGCAAACTCTAGAAGTACGACTCGAGTAATCCAAGGCAAGTACTTTCTTAATCTCTTCAGGGCTTTTCAAGCCTAAACTTGGAACTCTTAAGTCCAATACATTGTCCTATTCTTTATGATTTTCATGTAACACATCCTTGATTGATGCAAGTCACTATTCATTGTTATCACTTGTCCCTCAATTGGAACTTATTTTAACATTGTAGGTAGAGATGACTATATGGAAGCTGATGAATGGTTGTTCGAATATGCCTTTATAGGTTGCTAAGGTATTAACTATAATGAAGTCAACTATGGCTATGAATTATATCGGTCTCATTCACAGGCTCTTGTCTCTCCTCTCTAAAGAACCTATATAAGGGTCCTATGTCTGTGATAGACATGTTCTCTTGATGTTTATCTTCTCAAAGATGCTTTCAAATGGAACAATGATGAAATGCCCCTTATTGATTAATTTGTTGTTGATTTGATAATTTGAAATCAATGTTATGACCACTATAATGTTACTATAAGGATTATTGTTAAAAGTGGTCTATCAACCTCAAAAAATGTCATGAGGATAATCTCTATAGTTGGTGCTTGGGTAGTGATTGCTAAGTTTGCCTCTCCCGACCCAAGTTGCTAAAAATTGTCAACAAATTGCTTCTTTTGCTCTGATCAGGAAGAATTCTATGACTTTAGTTTTGTGAATCACTCTCGTGGGAATTGGTTCATTTCTATCTTCTACCATGAGCTTCTCTAAGCTTACAGTTATTCAATTACGTCTTTTATGTGAAAAAATATTTATTGTCGTGACCGAGGGCTTGCTGGAGGGCATAGTATTTTTTTCATATCCATCAAGTGAGGGATGTCCTTGCCTAAATAATTGTTATTCTAAATATCCTTGACTATATATTTGGTCATTGATGCTTGTAGCTAAGTGATTTTAAGGATTCGATGGGTATGTTGAGGTAAAGGAGGTGTCTCCCTTATCCATCTTTTGTTGTGTCAAACATGGTGAGTTTGCCTTGATTGGTGATGAGGTTTTGTGAGAGAATAAGATAGTGGTTGAGGACGAGGTCAGATGGCCTCTTCTAATTCTAAATCTTTGTCTGATTTTGTCGTTCTCGTCGAAATTGTCTCATCTTCCTCCCTCAGTCAAGGCCTTTTAGTTTGCTCGAAAGTGATTCATTCATCTTGTTGTTATAATCTTTGGTTTTGTTATGACTCTTGGTAAGTTCGAGCAACTCAACCAATGTTCTCCTCTACTGCAGGTCGTCGTGTAGTGTAAATGTTATTCATGAAGGCCTTGAGTAAGAGCAGCTTCAACCATAGTTGGCTCTGAAGCTTTGACTTCAAGCATCCTTCTTTGAAATCTCATCATGAAAATTTTATTGACTTGTTAGGCTCTTTGCACATCTTGCAATGCCTATGGGTTTTGGGTTTATTGGGTGTGTTGGCGAAGTGAGTAATTACTAATTTTTTTAAACTCAATAAATTATGTGACTATCTCGAGTGGCAAGCAGAAAGATCATTTAAGGGCTGACTCCTTAAAGATTATAAAAAATAATCATATCAGTGATGTCAATCAATGAGATCGTATATTAAAAATTTATAACATGATCGATTGGATCAGGCTGACCTTAATATGTGTCATAGTGTGGGATTTTGAATTTAGTTGGTTGCTTAGCTTCTAGAATCTCTTCAGAAAAAAAAACATTCATCAACTGAGAACGCCTTTTTTGTACTTTCCCTTCTATTTGGCTAGGCTTTGGGGACGAGTAATCTAATTTGGAGTTCGGATAATATGTTTCATCAAGAGATAGTAGTGCTCCTCCAAAATGTTTCCTCTTGGCTGCCAAGCCAGTAGATACTTTAGGCATTTGTCCCATGGATGCATTTCTTAGGATTTAGGCCCCATTTGGGGAGTGGCTTAACGGTTAAGGTGCGACCCGAGGCTTGTCGAGCATGCGTTTGATAAAAGCTGTGCATCCACTTAATTGGATAATTTGGAGGAAATGCGGGTTGCGGGTTGCACCCCATTGCTATCCTTCCAACACTCCATCGGTAGTTTCCCTGCCATCTGCCGCCTCCCTCCCAGCAAGCCGCAGACCTCCCACGGGCCTTTACCACCACTCTAGACTCCCTTCTCGCCGAGCTTGTTGTGTTTTTGTTTGCTGAGGCTTTATCTATGATGTTTGTTATATGCTTTGACTTATTGTATTTCTTTCTTTTGAGTCGATGTTGTAACTGTGATTAAGTCATTAGTAAAATGGTGTCTTGTGTCGTGATTTGGGTTAATCTTTGGTATCATTTGATAGCAGAGCTAGTTCAACCCTAGTCTTATCATAGTGTTCCTAGCATCCGCCCCTACTCAACCCACCACACCAATTTTTTTCTCCGTTTTTTATTTATATTTTCTCTTCTTTCTTTGTTCCTTCTTCTTTTTTCTTCCACAGATCTCAATCCATCAAAGATACCGCCAAGGAGAACTATGCTCAAGCCTATTTAGGGGAAATACTGCGAGAGATCCGCCGATTTCAGTGGTGGATTGTGGACATTGAAGATGAATTCGAATTAATGTTGCCCTCAACCATGATCGGGAGCATCGAAACAGAAAACATAAAGATATGAAAATAAATTGGGAAACACAACGCCGGTTCCTACGAACATACTATCGCCAAAAGTTGCAGATTCGAGTGTCCAAAGTGGATAGACTACAACTCCAAGTGAACTTTGTTACCATCTGAGGATACTAATTTGCAAGTCTGTTCCAGTTAGAAAATGTTACAAGCGCCACGAAATTGAACATGTTGAAGCAGAATGTATAACTAGGGAGTGATCTACTTCACCTAGCATGGCGTCATCGAAAAATTAGGGAGACACCGCAGACACTGAAGAGCAGATTGGTTTTACTGGGCATGATGTTGTTGAAAAATTGGATAGTGACAGTTGATGTGGGAGAAGTTAAAGACTTATGGGAAGATTCTCTTGCAGCTAGCGAGGAGAGACACAACCAGTTCCAGTGGATTCCGAAATAGAGATTCCAGTTAAGGTAATAGTAGCCGTTCTGGAAGGTAGTGACATCGGTGTAATGAGGGTTCAAGTAGAGTATGAAACTGTGGTACCTCAAGATACCGTTTCACAGGCGTTGATAGAAGCTATGGCTGGACCGACCTTGGCTGTCCAGAAGGATCACGAGCTTGAGGAGCCGACATTAGATACAAGACCACAATAGATATGAGAAATACTATTTTTTTCATATGGTTAGACCTTTTTTTGAGTTATTCCTATGAGGTAAGGTCCAATATGCTCGAAGAGGAGTCATTTTGTGCAATGTCGAGAATATCACGTGAAGTTACTCAGATGCTATTTTTCGTTTTGAATGGTACCCCTTGTCAGATGTCGAAACAAAAATGAATCCCAACTTTGATGGGGACAAAAATTCTCCACTGGGATCCAGATCCTATTTGTTGGGTGGAGCTCTCTCCCAAGGGGTGCCAGTGAGAGTGGCATAGCCTTCCATAAATTTCATCCCAAAATTGAGGTCTCCTTGCGTACCTGTCGCTCAACCACCACACGCTATGCACGAGAAGTGGAAGCAGAAGATTTTAAATGTAAGGGCTTGAGAGTTGTTTATGGGAACTCTCCTCTATATGTAGCTACCGCTCAAGATGTACCAAAGAGGATGGCTACCTATTCTACCAGAATGTGTTGTGGAATGACTATACTGACATGATCGACCTACCAGAGAACTTACCGTCGCACTGTGAGGATCCAAAAGCTTCGATGAATGATGTCGAAGCTTCCCCAACGACCGCTAGTTGTTCTTGCAGCCTCCCTGTGGGCTATCGCAGCCCCTGCTGCTCATCCAACCCACTGTTCTATAGATCTTAACCCCATTGTTGTCCTTCCAACACCTCATCGGCAACTATCCTGCCATCTCGCCATCTGCTGCCTCCCTCCCAGTAAGCCGCAGACCTACCCCAAGCCTTTCCCAGCACCTACCACCACTCTATTCACCCTCCTCGCCGAGCTTATTTTGTTTTCATTTCTTGAGTCTTTATCTATTATGTTTTGTTTTATGCTTTGACTTACACATTATATTTCTTTCTTTTCTTTATTTTGAGTCATCATTGTAACCATTTTTAAGTCATTAGTAAAATGGTGTATTGCGTCGTGGTTTGGGTTAAACTCCTGTATTTGGTGGTGTGCAATTTGTGTAGATAGTAGTGGTGATATTATGACATTGCTATTTTTCTTTGAGTTGTAAATATTTCTTTTGACAATTTTTTTTTTATTAGTTTTTTCATGTTAGTAATACAATAGCTAAGATTAAAGAGGTCGGTTCTTTCGCTATGTGGGATAAATATATGAAAATAATATTTTGCGATGTTTGTCTTGAGGAGGTCGAATTAGGAAATAAGCCAACAACCTTTTTTTTGACAAGGAGGGCTGACATAATTTTATTAAAAAGTTATAGGAAAGTACAGACAGGGACTATGATGAGATGCAATTAAAAAATAAATGAGATCAACTAAAAAAGTATTGAAAAACTTAGAATGAATTGAAATGAGGATCCACGAGCTTAGGTTGGGATCCAATAAGACAAATAATTGATGTTTCAGAGGAATGATGGACAAAGAGATTGGAGGTGAGCATTTATGAAACGTCTATTATCATTATCAAACTTACAATTTTTTTCAGATGCATCAATATATCCTATGAATTTATAGGTGGTGGCAAATGCGAAAAAAATTAAATACAGTGGCACCGAGCCTGAGTTGGAAGAGAAGTTAGGCCGCATGTTTGGTGGTGTCGTGACAATGGACAATAATGCATGTGCTCCTAGTGATGTAGGGTTTGGTGACATTGCTTAAAACTTGGATGCTTAACAAACAGGTGATTCTAATGAAGACCCTAGCACGAACCTCTATGAAGTTGACTCTGTCAACCGATCTAAGCATTCTAGAGTTGAAGGAAGAAAAAGAGGGCGCTGCTTTCATTATAAGTCAGATTTTACAATTGTTGATTTCATGCACCAATGACCTTGACCCGTCACAAGCTACATCCATTCAACAGGTTATGCGAATTCTGGAGGCAACTCCAAAAACTTATGATATGTTGTATTTGTTCTCTATGAAGTTGCTTGAAGACCCGATCCAGATAGTTTTTCATGGATTTACCACTGTTCATAGGGGATATTATTTATATTATTTTCATGAGAACAGAGACACTTAAGGGATGCTTGAATTTCATTTTATTCTAGGACATTTTATATTTGCTTTTGGATGGGCCGTTGTTCATGTTGCTTTGGATTTTTATTTTTTCATTGAGATGTTGTTCATGCTTACTTGCATTTTTATTTTTCATTGTTATGTTTTGTATTTGCTTTTACAATTTTATTTGCACGTGTTTTTTCATGAAGCTAAATCAATGATTCTTATGTGTTAGCTACATGGATGTAAATAGAGAAAGACAAGAAGAATTGCATCTGCAATGTGTTTGTGTATGAGTCTTATAAATCATATATAGTGCACTTTCTTTGCATGACATCCTCTTATATTGGTGACAAGTGGGTTGGGGAGTTGTTTGCGAGCCACTCAATAAGATTCAATAATATGCTTCGTATGACATAACCCGTATTTATCAATTTCTTGGAAAAACTACATGGAAATCATAGACTTCATCGCCCTTTCAGAATGACTTAGCGAGGAGTGTTAGCAATAACCCTCTACATATTATCATATAATGAATCAATGAGAGGAGCCATGGAGCTATTCTTGCACTCATCTGAAATAAACTTTAGGTATTTTTCATTTTGCTTGAATGAACTAATCAGTTTTTCATCACAAGACATCAAACCAACTGACCCAAAATTCAAAAAGCCTCCCATAGAGATTTGGCATGAAACATGTTATATGCCATATTTTTAGTTAATCTTTAAGCTATACATAATGAATGTTGTTTGATCTTATTAATTTGAGCTTTTGAGGCTTTCATATAAATTTTGGTGCTTTCTATTATGCTCAACGTAAGCCTCGTTTTGCCAATATTGGTTGATTTTATTCAAGAACGTGTAAATGCTGGAAATCATGTAAATCGAATCATTTTTTTTTGAGACTGAATAATATATTTCTTTCGTACATTACACTTGTTTTGCAGCCCACAACTTGTATTATTGAAATGTCAAACAATGCAAAATCAAATATAAAAATCGAAGCATGACCGAACATTTCGTCATTCATCACAGCATGAATGCTGTGCATTTGGATTCTGCTATTCAAAAAAATAGTTTATTTATTTATTTTTATTTATTTTTTATTGTTCTGGTGCCTTACAGATACCGGGACTAGTAGCTCAAAATCTATACAAATGCGTCTCTGATTATTTGTATTATATTTTAGTGTTCTCTACCATATCAAATGTCGGAAATAGCTACAGGTTTTTTGAACCTATCAGAATATTACAATTATGATGAAGACACGAAGTTTCCACCTTTAAAATTCTCTTTTGCCGTTTTATCTGACAAATTTTCTCATTTTATGCAGGGAGCAATCATGGGACCTTTGTTGTTGACGGTCATAATTGCCGTAAAAAATCTCTATGTTGAATTTGTTCTTGGATCTTCGAAGGAGCGCAATAGATGACTCTCTTGGTGGTATAAGAAGCTGTTAATTGAAGGCGGCCTTGTGTTTTAAAGCTTTTGTTTATAGGTGTAGATATTTAAATTAGCTGACATTCTAATTTCAACTTCGTTGCTCGAGTGCTTTAAATTTTGAGAGATGTCTACAAGAAGAACATCTTACTAAAGATAATATTTTAATTAAATTATTTTTAATTTTAACTCTGGATTTATCTTTTTGGCAACCTTTGCTAGATAAATGGTATGGAAATCTGCTAATTTGTGGCAAAGCAGGCACGAAAAAAAATCATGTTTAACTCTATGGTATTTGAGAATTGAATGAAAGGAATGAATAACTTTTTTGAGAAGTTATTCATACTGCATAGAGTCTAAATCGTACATAAGTTTATGTATTTAAAGTTTTTTTTAACAATGCTTGCATCTAGTGATGCCTCTTCGAATTATTGGATTCTTAGGATGGGCCGTGGATGACAACCCCGTCAAAACATACTACAGTCTTTTACCCAAACATGCACACACTTAGATGCTATGATTAAGACATATGTTAGATGGTATGCTAGGCCAGGATTAGGGTACTTGGTAATCTTTTCGATGTACTGGCTATAGTTTTCTGCTGGCTTGGTTGCCTTAGTCAGACATTATTTTGTGTCCTGTTTTGTGTTTACTGGGGTGTGAAATGTGCGCATCAGTAGGCGAGGGTTAGTTTTATTGCAGAGTGCAATGTCCAATAAGGAAGAATTGTAATGATATACGCTAACATATTTTCTGCAGGTGATGTGAAGCTCTCCTCCCACCATGCATGCCTCACTACTTTGCATGCTTATAACCTGTGTTGTTCCCACTATTTTGCAGGTCAAGTTTTTTTTCTAGATTTTACCATTTACTTTTTAGAGTATTTAGGTAGATTATGTGTTTAAAAAAAAGGTACGAGCATGAGTTTTGACATGCCTAGAATTAGGACTAGGCTTGTATAAGCGGCACATAGCCGCCTTTTTCTCTTTTCTGGTATATGTTGATAACTTAGCGACACTAGCCTTTTATTTATTATATTTGATGTGCTTTTACTTTTTACAGTGTGATTGACATAGCTTCGTCATTATTTCTTGTGGATTGTCTGAGCTCTTTGCAAATATAACAGGCTATATAAGGACAATATTCTAAACTTTCTACAAAATCCTAATAAAGTATGAATACTAATCAAAATTTCAGATTAAAACATTTCAAGATTTTCAATATCTATATTTACTTTTCTGTATGGCCTTCAAGCTAGATTATAAACGAAGTGCATAGCATGACCATAACCCAAGTTATATCTAATATGGTCTTCACATTATGACTGATTAGCTCACTGCATCATTCTACATGTCCTGGGGAGAAGCCCCGTGCTTCTTCAACCTGACTAACCCAACATAGATTTATATTTAGGCAATTGTCTAACATGCTTAGGGTGTAAGAGGCTTATCCGACCCAGACAGTGAATAAGTCCTTTGTGAGAGCATTACAACTTCGTAGCCACACTCTCATTCTTTCCACTTTAGTGGCTTCCTCGCCAATTAGGCATATATAAGTTTCACCTCTACTTTTCCTACTTACATTGGGTCATAGAATTTGTAGTTTCCTTCTGTTGAATTTATGGCTAACAAGGTCCTCTTTGCAGACGTAATTTACAGATTGTTGACAAGGGATCTCTAATTGTGTTGGGTAGACTGCCTTCATGACCAGGTAGACATGGAGTCCTAAATGCTTGGAATGATGGATCCATGGTATCCAGTCCTAGTTATCTCTACCCAATTAGGATTTGTTTATCCTTTCATTGTTATATCCCTTTTAAGCTTTATTGCTCTCTTTGACGCTTTGTTGATGCCATCTCATAAGGCTTGAATGCAGATAAGCCACCACCCACTTGGGATACGCTAATTCACTCTTTACCCTTTTGATTTGGTTTAGCCTTAGAAGCATAGTGTGGACCATGTGGTCGACCTAATTGTTCCATGAGCTCCATGTGCTGATTAGCCGAGATCCATTTGGGATGTGAGAGATTCACTCTCTGCCCTGTGGCTTAGCGAGGGCTTTGAAAGCATCATAATGTTCTTTTGGAATGACCATCATTTGGGACACCCTCTCACAAATTATTACTTACATGTAAGCATGTTTGCTTTAATCGAGAGTATTATTGGGCATCTTCAAGATGTAATTAACCAAACTGATACGTTCCTTTGGGAGTTGCTCTTGAACCTAGAACAAACACAACTTCGGTTCTTTGGTTACTTGGGTAGCTTATGTAGGTATTCTTTTATTAATGATTGGTTCGAGGTGTCTCCATCCGATCCTGTTTGGATGAACACTCTTGACTTATTGCACGAGGTTTTCCCCACATAAGCTCTCCTGGTTCTTTTTAAAATTTTTCTGCCTAGTCTCCATCTTAAATTTTTCCTTTTTTTATCTCTCCTCTTTTCAGAATTATTCTAATGATTCAAGTAAGAGGGCTCTTTGGAAAATGAAATCTTAAGATATTGACTAGACAGGCTGGTGACTCCAATTTGTATAAAAATAATTTAAACAATATATATTTGATGTGGAACCAACTTTTAATTAGTCACAACTCCTTAAGCTTCTTCTCCCTATTCTTCACATACTATACTTCACTTTTCTTTTCTTTTTCTTTTTTTTTTCATTTTCATATTCTTTTTCTTCTTCTTTTTCTTTTTAGATGAGGATTAGATAGGCTTTTAATGGTTTTGAATTTCACTCTTCCTTTTCTAAAGCAATGGGTTGATATATATCCTTTACTTAAAAATATAATAATAGTTTTGAAAATTATTTTTAATAAAAGAAATTTAAGTATTGAAAATAAAAGTCTAATTCTTCAACATTTTTCAAAAATACAACTTTCCTACAAAGCATAGTTACACAATATTTATCATTTCTACACTAAAAAAATTTTAACTTTTAAGTTTTTATTCATCACTATAGGTTTCAACTACATTTCTTTTCTCTATTCTATATTTAAAACTTTACTTTCCTAGTACAAATTCACACACATATTCATTTTTTTTTCAAATCAACATCAAATTTATTTGTAGCACATTTGAGAACAAATAAAATTCAAGTTTTGGAAATTTTTTTTCATCCCCCCAAACTTAAATATTTAATAAGATAAAACATTTTTGTAATATATATATATATATATATATATATATATATATATATATATATATATATATATATATATATATATATATATGCAAGAATGACAACTAAAAATAACATGCTTACAGAAAATTTCTTACCCTAAATATACAAGTACAAAAATTAAAAATAGGAGCAAAAATTAATTGATGAAATTTTAACTTAATTTTAACATATATGAGATTCATTAGACTTCTATGCAGTGGAGGATAACATAAAAGAAAATAAATACGCACTGACATAAATTCATAACTGCAACATAAATAAAAAACATGGTAGTAAATTGAAAATTTAAACATGAAGTTCTTAAGTGAAAGCTAGTAATATTCTAAACCTTCCTAACATCTCTAGAATAAGTTCTACACTAAAGAACACTATTCACACAATTACTACCACAAAAACAAAATATAATTAGTCACAACAACACAAATGCATCACAACAATTAACAACACAAAAGATAGCAGCAGTCTAGACAATTACAACACATGACAGAGTAGCAGTTCAATATAACTATGATACATAAGGTTCACAATTTAAAAATAAACTATTCAAATCAATCGTCCTCCTCTTCCTCCTCCTCCTCATCATCATCACTATCCCAAAAACTCTTAGGCTTGTATGAAGGGTATTGTGGATATGAAGGAAATACCACACATTGGTCACCTCTAATAAGGTTTTCTAAAGATGAGTGATAGTTTTCTTCATAATCACTATGTCTCTTCATGTAACTATCAATATGTCCTACATAGTTCTGTAAATTAAGTACCTTATCCACAGTATAGTTGATGTTATCTAACATCCTTTGCATTAATTGCGTTTGCGAATCAGAGCTAGTTGACTGAACTTGTGATGTAGATGCTTGTGAAGTAGAAGCACGAGATGTAAAAGTATCATAACTTCTTGAAAATCATCCTCTCTAAACAAATATAGAATATTTTGAATAAAACTTCCCATTGACACTCGTGATAGGTTTTAATGGCTGCAGAATCTCCTCCCAACTATAAATCTAACATCAGTCTGCTCACATAATGAAAAGATTAAGGATGCAAATCTAAAACCTGCAGTAGTGGCAGCTATAGTAGAACTAATGATCATCCAACAGATTAATGATCTGATAGCGATTGGCTTAAACTGCTGAATACAATATTTCAAAGCATCTCTTTCTCTTGTAACTTCACTGAGATAATTTTTTAAGGAGTAGATGAGTTGAAATAAAGTAGTGCCACGCTTTTGATGTGGCACCAAGCTTTGATGTAAAGAAATTTACTCTCCTTTCATTTGTTATTTTACATAATCCTCTTCCCACAGTCAATGAAGATATAATCTCATCTAACTCCTCCTCAGTAGGATCATAATTTGAAAGTTGAAATAAAGTAGTGCCACGCTTTTGATGTGGCACCAAGCTTTGATGTAAAGAAATTTACTCTCCTTTCATTTGTTATTTTACATAATCCTCTTCCCACAGTCAATGAAGATATAATTTCATCTAACTCCTCCTCAGTAGGATTATAATTTGAATAAAAACACAACACACTTGGGGGCAGCTGATAAAATGAATTTATTACCTCAGGGGAAAAAGCTAATTATTTTCCTCTGACCATAACTTGATCTTCCTCTATCTCACGAATATTAGCATAGAACTCACGAACCACAGAAATTACCGCTACAACAGAAAAACAAAAGATTCGTTCTCACTGTGGGTGAACTATTAAATCTTCAACTGCTGCACCCAAATTTTTGAAACACAGCTCAAGAATCAACTTTCTTGATTGTATCGTTTCCGTATATTTATCCTGAGCTTTCGAACTAACAAATTTACTGGAATCAAGATTGGACTTCCCCTTCCTCCTCTTCATTTTTGGCGCCATTTCTAAAAATCACATAAAATTCACATTAAATCCTAAACTCAAGTCCAAATCACTAAACTTAACTTCTAAAAGGTTAAACTATCATTTTCATGTATTTGCCATAGGTTTTTCTTAAATTTTCACCATGAATAGTTATTTTCGGATAAATACCCAATGTACTCAAAATATATGCTGAAAATAAAAAAATTTAAATAGAAGTGAAGCTCTCACATTAAGAAGATGAAATCTAGCAATTTTGGCTTAATTTCACCAAGAAATCTACACTTTTGAGGAGCCCTGGTCCCAAAATCGTGAACTCTCGAGGAAAAAGGTGACGGTCAAAGCAAAAAACAGCATTTTTTGATTGAATTTTTCACCTTTAACCGTTTGTGAACTAATTTTAGTGAACTGACGCTTAAGCGTGACTGGTTTGGCGCTTAGGCACCTACATCTCGGGTAACCAGTGCTTAAGCGTGTGGTTTTGGCGCTTAGGCTCTAGTGCACAAATTTTGATATTTTTTATTTTTAAGTGAGAAAACATCTAGCCTACGTCAACCACCCCTAAATGGTCTTATAAATCTTAATAACTATTTTATTCCCCTTCAATTCTCCTCTTTCTCAAAATTCACTAATTTTCACAAATTCGATTCAACATAAAATAACACAAAATTATACACACAAACAAATACTTTCAT
>NEWO01000407.1:233146-252605 GCA_003013225.1 Phalaenopsis aphrodite
CATCCACTTCCTCCTAAAAATGCCATTTTCGACTTAGGGCTTGAAGGATCTTGGATTGGGAGGCAATTTTAAGGCTTTTTGACACCAGATTTGATCATCTCTAGGTAAGAGCTTCACTCCAAGCTAAAAATATTTGATTTCCACCATGAATTTCTTTCACATTGAGGAGATCCGAAAAATTTGGGAATGTGAAGAAAATTTGGGAAGAAATTCATAGATTTTATTGTTGAACTCTTAGAATTACTATTGGAAGCCATGATTTACATATTTGAAGTAGTTTTTGGAATTTTTCTAAAAATTTTATTAGATTGAAATGGCTCCATGAACAAAGAGAAGAGTTGAGTTCGACGAGTCTCGCTTCGTCAATGCAATGACTCAAACAAAATTTACTTCCATATTTAAAGGAAAGAAGTGCAAACAAGATCGAGTTTTTGAAAGTCCGGGAGGAGAAATTGAACGAGTTATTAACGAGCGGAGGTGGGAAAACTTTGGTTATACCACTAATAAAGCTGATGCAAATGTTGTGAAGGAGTTCTACGCCAATGTGATTTATTTTAATGAAGGAATCGTTCAAGTGCGTAGATTCCCTGTTGAGTTTGCTGCCGCCTGCATCAACACTTTTTATGAAGTCCCAGACTCTTACAGTTATCAATATGAATCCTTTAGTACGATGGAAGGTCCCTTCAATGATGTGATCAACTTTCTCACTGATGGGAGAGGAACATAGAAGATAAAGCAGTGAGAACGGGTAAATTTTTCAGCTTCCATGTTGAATGCCACCTCTAAGGCGTGACACTATTTCATTTTTTCTACTCTGTTACCGACCTATCACAATTGTGAGGTAACTAGAGATAGAGCTATTCTGAATTTTTGTATTCTAAATAGTAGAAATATAAATGTGGGGAGAATAATTCTTAAGAATATATTGACTACAGCGAGGAGTGAGACTAGTGGAGGTCTAGGACATCCTGGACTTATTTATGCAATTTACAAACTTTCTGGAGTAGAATTTAGAGATGAAGAATGGGTTTATCCTATGAAACCCATTAGTAAGACTAATCTAACGACTTATGAATCCCACGAGAAATGGAGAACTGTGAGTAGAGTGAAGATCCTTCTACTAGTAGAGATGTCCCCTCTACAAGTTATGATCTTCCACCATCTAGTTCCCCTACCCTCTCTAATTTGATGAGTGAGTTAACCTTGCAACGGAAGAGTATAGAATTGATAAGTGAAAGGATTGGAGGTTTAGAATGCCGACATGATTATGATAGTGAGTACCTGTAGAGGCATTCAAATTTTGAGGTAGCTTATTATGAAGCTCAGGCCTGACACTACAGAGGTGAGCCTGATGTTACATTTCCTAAGTGCCTCCGATATACTCAGTATCAACCCAATCCACCTACTGATCAAGTAGATGAAGATATAGCTTGGGATTTTGATATTGAATAAAATTGATATACTTATGTTTGTATTTTTTATTTCTGTGATCTTTTGTAATAGAAATGGATGTTTGTGTATTTAGACTTTCATTTTTATTATTCTGTGTACTTGGATAAATTTAATTCTTGTTATAAAGTAAGTGTTATAGTTAAATGTGCATGTGTAGTTTAATAGATGTTGAGTAGTATTGTGGATTTTAATGTAATGTGATTTTTATTTCGCATTTTAGTTTTAATTGTTTAGTATTATGGTTGTGTTAGGAAATATTGTGCTTATTTAATGTTTTAGTTTTATACTTATTTCAAAATTTTATTACCCAGAAATTCCTCTAATAATTTTTGTGTAGAAAGCTCCTAATATTACAGACCAGGTGAAGTAAAAATTTAAGAAGGCATGCAGAAATTTCAAAATAATGAAAATGCCTACAATACTGGGGTATGATTTATATTTATAGTTTTTCTTTCCACGTGTATAATTTCATATTTAAAAATTTAAGTTTGGGGGAGGGAAGAAAAAGATTAACAATTAGATGTCCTCTATTTCAATATTTTTAAAAATTACTTATATGATTTCATGTTGTGAATTTAATTCAGGTAACTATATTTTTGTTACTATTTAAATATTATAGTAGATTTAAAGAAATATTTTTGTAATTAAAATTAATTTTTGTAACTTAAGATATTTAGTATAAGAGAGTAAGATTATAATTAACCATTTAAAGTAAAGGAAACTATATTTTAAAGTATTAAGAATCTGGAAATTCATTTGAGAAGAAAAGATTGGGGCTCAATGATGTAAAAACTATGAAATATTTATAAGGTAAAGAAATGCTTTGAGTTTCAAATTTAGGGAAAGAAAAGTGAAGTTCAAAATCATTAAAGGCTATCCAGATATAGCAATCCTCACTTGAAAAAGGAAAAAAGAAATGATTGAAAACAATCCCTGAAAAGAAAAGAAAAATATATATAGGACTGAAAGAAATCCAAATGAAAAGAAGAAAAGGATAAAAGAAAGAAAAATTATGGAACTGAGGAGAAGCTTGAGGATATGTCTAATAAAAAATTGGCTTCACAGGACCTACCTAAAGGGAAAACTTAAATACATTTTTGAACTTATATTTATGGAATTAGATCTTTTACTAGTAGAGTTCTCATGAAGTTCCTATCTCTTGAATATTTTAAGTGACTTAATATTGCAACATATAGTCATTCTTGAAATAAATAGAAGACTAGAACTCTTAAACTTGATGATTAGATAATCTTATGGCTACAGAGTTAATTCAATTACTTGAATTTTTTTTGAAAATCTCACTATGATAGTTATTTAAATCAAACTTATAGTATTTCTGAACTAAAACTTTACTGCATTAGATCATAACTTTTATATAGTACTAAAATTACTTGAGGATAAGTAATAGTTAAGTATGGGGGATTTTGACCAAAGGAAAATATGTTGAGATTTTCATACCTATTTTATGTTGTTTTTGATGATATTGCACTTTAAAGAAAGGTGTTTTTTATGTTTTATTGTAGAAATGATGAATTAGGGTCATTGGAGCAAAAAGATGCAAAAAGGAGCGACTCTGGAGAGAAAAGGACCAAAATGTGAAGATTTGAACTAGGCCGTCGACGGCACCCTCGACGCCGCCGACGACGAGATTTTCCCGAGACTATAGGACAAAAATTATCTAGAAGCCCGCCGACGGTGCCTTCGAGGCCGCCGACGACAAGATCGACGGTTATGCCTACTCAAGCTTTAGATGAGGACAAATTTTGAAAGGATGCTTAGGCAACTCTTGAGAAAGCTCATCTACAACTTTAAAAGAACATTTTGGCCGAAAATGGAAGAAGACTAGGAAGTCTAAGGAGTCTAAAGTGTGCTAGAGGCCTTGGAGGTTACCATTAGAGTGTAACAATTGTGAGGAATTCTTGGAGAGATTGTAAGAGTGGAGGGAAAGTGAGAGATTTCTTCCTCCTTGCTACTTTGAAGAGGAATTCTGTGTACTGTAAAGAAAGGAAGAGATTCAGAGAAGCTTTAAGGAGTGTTCTTGGGGAGAAATTAGAGATAAGTTATTTACTTGTAGTAGTTTATATGACTTTGATTTTATATATAAATTCTGAGTTTTGTTGTGTTTTCCCCATGAGTTCTGAGTAGTTTTCTCTGTCTTTTTCCTTGTATCAAGATTTGTAAAATGGTGATTTGAGTTGGTGAAGCCATGAAAATGTTTAAGAAATTGTGATGATCTTTTAACTTAGATCTTAATTTACTTTCAATCTAACCAATTGATTTGTTAAAATATGTTGAGTTTTACAACTAAAGTGAAGGTTACATCCAAGTTTCAGGGAGTTCAAAGCCCTTGGATGTTGGGTGCAAATAAATAGGGAAATATTATTATCAGGCAAAGAATTGGAGATTGTAGAGTGACAGACTAAAATCCTCAATTCGGTCCTATCGTTTAGGTGCTGATGTGTAGATGTTAGCCCTCAGGTGAGGGGAACGTGGGAGCTCCGAAGTGAGAGTCGGTATCCTCCCAGCCTAGCTACAGAATCACTAAACAAGCACAAGATTAGTCAATGTTCTTTATGCCTGGACCAAAGGGTAAAGAATATGTATGCTTCTATTTGGCACAATATAAATTGAACTAATTCATTTTATCCATTCACTATAATTTCTTGACAATGAGAGGGATGCTTTCTTATATATTGAATATCACAATTACACCTTACTTTCTATCATCAGTTACTTATTAGTTATTAAAATTATCTATTTATTTCAGTTACCTATTAGTGATAGATAAACAAATTGAACATCGTTGTTGTGATTAAAGTTTTGCTTTTCTAAAGTCTTAGTCTGTAATTCTAAACAACTCCCTGTGGGATCGATATCTAGGACTCCATTAGAGCCCTATATTACTTGAGAGATATGTATACTAGCGTTGACAAATTTGACTTTAACATTATTGAATATTAAAATTATACATCTTAACCAAGGCAGACACATCTATAAAGTTGTTATCAAGTCTTTGGACACAGTTGTTGGAACTTAAATCTTCTAGTAGCGTCATCAAATTCTTGTATTTGTCGATTACAAAAAAAAGTTGGTCAGTAGATTTCTAACTTTTTGGAGAGATTAGAGAGAGGATTTTGATAGAATCTGTAAGGAGATGTACTAGCATTGCATGAATCAGCGGGTGACTTTGTTGGAGAAATTTTTATTTTTCTTTCAAGGGGAAAAAGATAAGAATTGTGTTCTTCATTATCTTATGATTTTGTAAACACTTATATAGTATATTTGCTTTGATGAAAAGAAGTTTTCCATTGTGTTTTCTTTATGCTTTGTGATGTATCTTTCTTACTCTTTCTTTTATTAGGAAATAGTGGCATCAGAAGATTATGTCATTATTTTCCTCTTACTTTTCTTTTGTAATGAGTAGGATTCATGTTTAGGATATTGGAATGCATGCTAGAAGAAGTTGTGATTATAAATGTGATGGTTTTTACTTGCGCTTCCTTTACATTACAATAAGGGCCCGTTGTAGTGTTAAAATTTGTTGTAATTGCATTAAGACCCGAGAGGGTGGTTTAATTCTAAAAAAAGTTGAAGCACATTCGAATTCCATGGATGGTGAAGTTCATGGGGGTTGAGTGCAAATAAATAGATAAATATATATATTACTAGGTAAAGAATTGGAGATTATAGGGTGACAAACTAAAATCCTTAACTTGTTCTTAGTGTTTAAGAACTAAAGCAAGTATTAGCCTTCAGGGTACGGGAAGTGGGAGCCACTATCCTCTCAGACTAACCACTGATTTAGAGACTAAACTCAAGATTAGCCAATGATTCTCCATAACACATGATTGAGGGTAGAGAATTAAAATTGTCCCTATTTGGCACATAAAATGTTTAATGTATCTCATTCCTTTACGTTATCCAATTCACTAAATAAGAATAATTGTTTTTAACATCTCAAATTTCTCCAAACCAATTCATCCAAAAAGGGTTATCTTTAGAATTAATATTTTGATTTAGGAATAGTTATTAGTTGTTTTAAACTTAAAACTTACATTTAGGAGTACTTGTTAGAAAAACCAATTAAATTGATCTTCCAAACTAAGGACTAATAGTAGTAGACTAGAATTTGACTAAGGGCCTCTTCTCTCGCTTCTTCGTGGGATCGAAATTGTTGTTTTTAAGGAAAGACCTATATTACTTGAAGCTATACGTGCACTTGTGTAGAACCACTAATGTGTGAACTATTTTATATATACTATAAAATTTTGATTTTAAATATTTAATATAAATTGGGTCAAGATTTTGATCATACTTTTGAAAGTTAAATTACTGTGTAATTTCGGGACAAGTCAAGTTTTCAACACTGTTACAGGGGATTTAAAGTGACATAAGACACGAAGAAAAACAACACACACTATGAGCGCATCAATCATTAATGCAAAGGGTCTACCAACATTGACCCCTTTGAACTTATCTAGGGTCCCTAAAACCCTTAAAACTAAACTAAGTCCCAAAAGACCCCTTTTAGACTTCAACCATGATGACACTCGAAAATGATCAGATCATCAATGACAAACCCTAAATGGTCAAACTTTGAACTAATGGTCATTACATTGACTATAAGATCAATATTGGCATCCAATTGATCATATTGGTCAACTTTGACCAAACTGGTCAAATTTAGTCAAACCGGTCAACTTTGGTCAACTTGGATCGTGGATCAATCCAAACCTTAAAATGGTCAATTTAGACTACTTGACCAATCTAAAAGACCAGATTAGTCAAACCATACCATTTAGTCAACCATAGACACCATTGACAAAATATTGGTCAAAATGATCAATTTTGAACCTTATGGTCACCACATTGACCATATGGTCATGCATATACCTAAATGATTACCATATGGTCAAGAAAACACCATAAGATCAATTTGACCATCCTGGTCAACCCTAGTCAACCTTGGTCAAATCAAAGTCATACCACCAACCTAAGGACCCCATGACATGGTCAAGTAAGTCATCGTGGTCAAATTGGTCAACACTGGTCAACCATTGTCAAATTGATCAAACTTAGTCACCATTATCATTTTTGATAAAAAATTTGGTCTTTTCATTGCATTATTTTATTTTCTTGATTAATTAATTATTTAATTAATTAAATAGAGTGAAATTAAAAATTATTAGAAGTAGGGTTAAGTTTAAAAATTTGATTTAAATCCATGGCAAGAAAAATCATGGCCACATAAGAAATCATATTTTTTTACACTTAAACCCTAAACCATCATATGACAAACATGACGTGATTACTTTTCATTAAATGACCCAAGACAAAAGGGTATCACAAGGGTATCATGAAAGGAATCAGAGTTGGCATTCCGTCATGAATCCTTAAGAATGGTTGTGGTGAGCTCATCCTTCACCTTCACCATTATCCAATGAAGAAGAGACTCATATAAACCTACCCCTCTTATGATTATGGCAATCATGAGCAAAACATAAAAAAGTGATGATGAGGAGGTGTATGTGTCACCCCATCCTCAAGATCATTAATTGACCAACAAAGCTTACATTGGGAAGGTTGAGTAAGGCCATTTGAGCTACCATATCCACCTCATGCACTACTAATGGAAGCAAGACAAGACTAAGATCCAAAATTTGCCTTCATGGAATGTCATGATGGAAAGCCTAGAAGGACTCAAACATGGTTATCTCCAACCTTTGATCTTATCCTCATTTATTCTGAGGATATTATCTTCCTCCCCAGATGAAACCTGAGCTCAATCATGACCATGAATGGCTATAAAATAGTTATGTTGGAGAGCTCCCATAAGAGAAGAAGAAGAAATAAATCCTTAAACACTACCCAATCCTTGAGACACCTTAGATAGAATATGTTGCCAACAACCTAAGGAATTGAATCCCCAAGGTTTCAGCCTTTGGCCTCCATTCCTCTCTTCCAATTTCACTCCCCAAATCCAGGACATATTTCAGAATCGACATCAAACCTATCAAAACTTCAAATTGACTATCTCAAAAGCTTCCCTGAGCTTTAAGGAGATGATCCCAATCAAAATTGACCCTTCCCATTGTCTCTACCTTACTGATCGGTGAATTCGTGATACCTTTTCATTGAGTTCATATAAAAACTTGATTTCAATCCAAATTGAAGCAAGGAAAAGCTTGTTGAACTTAGGGCAAACCAGTAGAACCAATCAGATAAAAGATTCATTGACTGAGGCCAAGGTATGGAGGTTAAACCTAAAAACGGCTCAGTTTTCACACATTGTGAGGTGAACCTTTGATCCATGACAATTTATTTGTATAGTTGTCTTCACTTTATGTTGATCCTCCAGGAACAAAAAATTTTGAATTTGGCTGAAGATCCCAGAGATCTTGAACTAAATCCATGGACGACTCTCGGTTTAATCCCCTTTGGGATGATGAACTGATGCCGTACTTTTCTGTGTATTGGAAATGGACGACAGAGATTAAGTTGGACTGTGGAATTAATAAAATGAAATGTTTAAAACCACAAGCCACATGGTCCTTCACGTATAAAGCCTCCTCCAATCTGAGTTTGTTAAGTAGGATTTTGACAAATCCTATGAATGAGCTCACGCCGCGTCACTTAAATAGGAATATCTAAATTTTTTTAATTTAATTAAATACCAAAAACTTCAAAAAATCGTAGTTAAATTAGGAAAATCATAAAAATAAAATAAAAATAGCCCTGAATTCAGAAAAATGAGGAGTATTATGGACATTAAATTAAAATTTAATTAATTTTATTTAATAATTAATTACTTAATTAATCTCTAGAGTAATGTAATCATTAAAAGTATTTATAATTTCAAAAATTCTGAAAATTTTAAGGATTGATATTTAAGTCCTTAGGAACATCTCCAAGGCTAGAAAAACTCCCTAGGACCCATTTTTCTAACTTCCATCAAATTTTGTAATTATTCTTAAAAGAATATATATAAATTTAAGAAATTAGAAATTAAAAATGGAAATGGTTATAAAATTTAGATTGACATTTTTAAACTCTAAAATGACAATTTTGTTACCATTTAGAAATTTAAAATGACAATTCTATTTTGAGGGTTAAATTTGTAAAATTTGAAATTACATTGTTAAACCTAAATTTCCTTGGGCTTGGACATTAATCTTTAGTGACACATAAGGCTGACCAAACCTTAACCTTTAAATTTAAGTCCCAACTTAGATCATAGGTGATTCCAAACCCTAACCCATCTTGGGTCCACTTATCTCCTCTAACTATTGAGTCTAATCTCATATACTCAAAGTTAAAATGATATGACAATTAAGTCTAAACAACTTAAACTTACTCTGAAACTAAGGACAACAAAACAAAGCCACCTATGTTCAGTCTAGATGAACCCACATATTTTGAACCCTAATTAAGTTTAAACCATAGTTACTTAATTAAACCTAGTTAAACCTTAACAACATTAGGTTTAACTTAACAAAACCTTAATTAAGTCTAAACAACAGTTAGACTTAATTAAACCCAGTTAACCAACTTGAACCTAAGTCAACTCAAACCTCTAGGTTCAACCTAACTCAATCTAAACCCTTAAGTTCAACCCAGCTTATACTTAAGTTAACACAAACCCTTAGGTTCAAACCAACTTGAACCTATGTCAACTAAAACCTCCATGTTCAAACAACCTTAAACCTAATTCAAATCAAACCCTTAGTTTCAAACCAACTTGAAACTAACTCAAATCAAACCTTCAAGTTCAAACCAACTTGAACCTAACTCAACTTAAACCCTTAAGTTCAACTCAACTTGGACTTAAGTTAACATAAATCCTTAAGTTCAAAACAACTTGAACCTAACTCAAATCAAACCTCCATGCTCAAACCAACTTGAACCTAATTCAAATCAAACTCTTAGGTTTAAACTAACTTGAACCTAACTCAAATCAAACCTTCAGGCTCAAAACAACTTGAACCTAACTCAAATTAAACAATTAATCTCAACCCAACTTGAACTTAAGTTAACATAACACCTTAGGGTCAAACCAACTTAAACCTAACTTAAATCAAACCTCTATATTCAACCCAACATAAACTTAATTTAAACTCTTAGGTTTAACTTAAAACTTTAAGTTCAACCTACATTGAACTGAAATCGACCCAACTCTAAGTACTAACCATATTGGACTTAAGACTCTCTTAGGTTCAATATTGAACCTAAATCAATCTTAGATTTCAATCACACTCGATCTCAATTGAGCTTATGTCCTACTTATATTGGACTTAAAATCATTTCAAACCTTAAGTTCAATCCATGTTGAACTTAAAACATCTTAAGTCCTACCTACGTTGGATCTAAAAATAATTTAATTCCTATTTACATTGGACTTAAATCATTTTTAATCCTTAGGTTCTACCTACATTGAACCTAAGAACAATTTAATTTCTACCTACATTGGAATTAAATCATTAGGTTCTACCTACATTGAACCTAAAATATCTTAAGTCCTATTTATATTGGACTTAAATTATTTTTAATCTTTAAGTTCTACCTACATTGAACATAAAAGTAACTTAAGTCCTACCTACATTGGACTTAAACCATTTTTTTAATCCTTAGGTTATGCTTACATTGAACCTAAAATAATTTAAGTCCTTTTTACATTGGTCTTAAAACTCTAGGTTTTACTTATATTGAACTTGAATCATCCTCATACCTTAGTTTCTATCTAAATTGAATGACATCAATCTTCAAGTTTCACCGACATTAGACCTAAATCTTATGTTTTACTTAAACTACTTTGACATCGGCCTAAAACAAATGATATCATCAGAATTCAAATCACCAACATAAATGACATAAAATTCACCTTAAAAGACATTAAAACTTAAACATAAAAATGCAATTAGGTTTGAAAGGATATTTTGGAGAAGGTAACCCATGGTTGCTAACAAAATATCCTCTAACCACTTGTGGTTAATCAAACCGCAAACATAATGACCTGGGACAACAAAACCATGGGATCTTGATGGGGTCAATCCAAACAAAAAATAACAAACATGACAAAAATGACAAAAATTAATTGGCTAATAAATTGTAAACAACCTAAAATTTTACAACCCCTAAAATCCAAATAAGACATTAAAACTTAAATTGAACCCTAACGAACAAAGATCACTGAATGCAACTTGAACATCTTTGTTTATATTTATGAAGATTTCTTGGATGACGCAATCTGCGGTTGCTGATAAGAATCTTTCATTTTTGATTTAAACACCTTTCAAACAAAGTAAATCTGAATATTTTATGGCCTCAGGACAACAAAGCCATAAACATCTTGATCGAGTCGTTTAAAAGTTATTCAACCATTTAAATAACCAACTAAAATTGACAAATCTACAAACATTATTTTATGCTAATTGTGTTCTATTTTGCAGGTTTTTTGGAGGCATGAAAATAGAATTTTTCCTTAGATTTCCATTGCATGTTATAGGGTGTGTTAACTTTGTTTTGCAGGATGAAATTTGAAAGTGAAATTTCAAGACAAATAAACAAAAAAAAACCTAAATAACAAAATGACAACAACAAAACCAAACAAAATAACAAAACAAAATAAAATAGCATGACATGACAAAAAAAAACAAAACAAAATAAAATGAATGAAATAACAAAACACAACAAAAGAACATGACATGATAAAAACAAATAAAGAGACATGACATGACACTAACAAACAAAATGAAACAAAACATTTAGGGTAGAATCAGATTCTTAGAAACCTATTACCCTAGGAACAAAACATTTGATGTTTCTTTCCTTGGCCTTGAAATTTCTTAGAAGAATGAGTGTTAACTAGAATCAAGAGTTTTCTTATATAGTTTTAACTGTCTAAGATGTAATTAACTATATGAGCTTGCTCCTATAGGCGAATTAAGAACTTGGAATAGGTGATACACCTACATTCTCTGATTATTTATTTTTTTTTGTGGCTTTTCATTATATGAGAAATAATTTCTCTATAATGTTAACCATAGGGAAAAATCCTTTCAACAATTCTTTTTCTCATGTTTTTTTAGTTCTTTTCTTCTTCCTAGTTTCTTAAAATCCTAGAATCCTTAACATGATTCAAGAGAATAAGTTAACTATAGATTAGGGAAATAAAAATAGATAAATAGAGTTGCGGCTCCTTTCAAATTAAAAGACAAACATTCATGATACGAAGGGAATTGGCGGTGGGGGAACCCATCTCCGAGCACCATCAAGAGTGTGGCAACTCCTCTAGGGAATCATTCTCTCTTCTCATCTCTCGTTAAATCATTCGTTCTTTATACACAGATATTCTATCTTTTGACAGATAGGAGTATCTTACAGAAATTTTAACTCTATTACATTAAGAGTTAAAATTACATAACATTCTAAGGTATTCTATAATTTGATAGATAGGACTATCTTGATCAATTTCAACTCTTTGATAATAAGAGTTATCCATGACATTTATGACAGAAATATCATACAAACATTCTATGCCATTTGTGACAGACATTCCATAACAAACAATCCATGATATCTAATGACAAGAACGACATAGCATAACAAATTCCCATTTTACAAAATAAGTCTATAATAAAACTTGACATGTTATCTTTCTAAATTTCAGATTCTCCCGATTTAGATTTTTCCAACTTCCAAGACCTCAATTCACAAATTTATGAAGACACTTGCCTCTACCAAAATGACTTTGGGTTGTTTGATGGAATTGAATTCATGATGAATAGTCCATCTCAATTCATTACATAACCATTTAAGCAGTTTAACCTAAATCCCTATAGAGATTTTTCTCTTTTTGGAGAAGATCTATCTCAAGATTTTCCTGTAGGACAACTGTATTTTGAGAAAATGGAGGAACAATTTAATTAGAAGGGAAAGAAAGTTTATGTTGAAGATGTTATTTTCTCACAATTTGAGGATGGAGCTTGTTCTAAAAGTGTTCCATTAACATGAACTCAATGAAGAAATAGAACTCATAAAAGAAAAAAGAAAAGAAAAGAGATTAATAATCTTGAAATATCTAAATCCATGGAAAGTGTTTTTGGGAACAGTTCTTCTTCAAAGAAGAATAAGCTTTATTCAGTACTTGTTGAGTACGAAGATAATGCATTCTAAGGAGAAAATTCCTCTTCAATACGAACTATATACTTTCTGTTCAAAAGAAATGCATGAAAAGAAAGATGCTCAACCTCTCAACTTTTGGACAAATTAGGACGTGCAGTCTCTTCGTCATGAAAAAAGAAGCTTCTTGCTTAAGTGCATTCAAATTATCAAGAATTTGACCAAGAATCCCAGTCAGAAAGTCAGTGTACTCGGGTATCTGTTCAACTCCATTTGGCACCAAAAATGGAGGATATGACTAATTCAAGTGATGGAAAAAGACATGATGAACTAATCTTGCTGGTGGAGGAAACATTTGTTAAAATGAAGGATCTTGTGCAAATGCTAAAACCTGCAGATCATTCTTACTCACACCATGACCCATTCCAATACAGTTGCAATAGACTTCCAGATCCATCAGCTTCCAAGGAAGAAGCACTTTGTCCCAACTCTCATAAGGTACTTGTGATTGACTGCACAGTAGGAAAATAGTGGATCGATGTCCCAGTCCAGCAGCAGATCCATTGACAGTCAAACCCAAAACCAATTTCACAATTATTGCTCCAATGTCAACAGGTTTTCCAGTTTGAATACGGTAGTTCAGAATAACACTCTCCTTATTTACCTTACTAATTTTCATAGTAGGAAGTAATTTCAATGCAATAAAGAAGTGACATGCCTTCTAAGAACGATTTAACAATGATGAAGAAAAACTTTCATTTCCATCATCTCTGACCTCCCAATTCACATCTTCATCCGTAAGGTATTGATATAATTCATTCATATTATCTCTTGTAGGGGTAAAATTTGTGTAATGACAAATAGACACATTTTCAATCATAAACATCTCATTTATTCTTGAAGGATTAAATTACACAAACCTGCCTCACACATAGACAATTCCTTGGTTAATTCCATGTAGATTTGCATAAAACTCTTTCAAACAGGGACAACTATAGTGGCGGTAGTGTAACAAAGCACTTCCTAGCATCTCTGCGCAATAATCTCTTTCACTCAAGTATTTGGTGTGTTGAATCCTTGATTTACAAACTGCCTTTCTTTGATTAGCTTCCTCTTCACCAAAACTCAATCATGCAACTTCAGTGCATCAAAGCTAACAAACTTTCTCCAGTTGAAACTTCTAAATCTAGCAGAATTTTTAGACTGGGATGCCATTGGAATTGAAATCTAATGACTCTTCCCTCGTTTTCCCCCCTAAAATGGACTTTGGAATCACTTTTTGGGAGTTATAAGGAGAAGAACTCGCCAAAACTGCCTTTCAAAAAGTTTTAAGTCATTTTCATCACCACAGTGCATCATGCATTGATTTTGGCGCATCATGCACTAGCTCTCTAGAATGTGGCACTTCTTGTCCCAATCGGGGGCATCGTGTTCTAGTTCCAAAAAAAAGTTGCCATTTCGATTTCGATCAAAAAAATTCTCAATTCTTCTGTAAAATTAGGTAAATAAAGATGTTTTTAAATATTTTTTTAAATACACAGACTCTATAAAAACAAAAATATAAATTTGCATAAAGATTTCAAACAAAAACAAAAAAGCAAAATAAACAATGATAAATATGAGTTGCCTCCAATTAAGTGCTTAGTTTAATGTCATTAGCTCGACATTCTCAGTATTTATTCTAGGTGACCCAACAACACAGTCTCTTTTAAAACTGGTCTTTGACCATCAAAATATGGTTCCAATATGTGCCCATTTACTTTAAATATCTTTCCAGTCTTAGGATCTTCACATTAACAGCTCTATAGACTTTTACAACTTTGAATGGCCCATTCCACCTAGAATTCATTTTTCCAAGAAATAATTTCAATTTTATTTTCTATAATAAAAAATCCTATCTAGTTTCAAATTCTTTTTTTATTATCTTCTGATCATGCCATTCTTTCATTCTTTCTTTATAAATCCTAGCATTATCATAAGATTCATTCTTAATTTCATCAAGTTCATTCAATTGCAATAATCTTTTCTCACTAGCTTCTTTCAAATTGAAATTGAATTCCCTTACAACATAATAAGTTTTATGCTCCAATTCTACTGGCAAGTGACAAGTCTTCCCAAAAATTTCTCTATAAGGGGACATCTCTATAGGTGTCTTTTAAGCCGTCATGTATGCCTATAATGTCATATCTAATCTACCAGACCAATCCATTTTATTAGGATTTACATTTTTTGCTAAAATTTTCTTAATTTTACGATTAGATACTTCTTTCAAACCACTAGTATGGGGATGATAAGGGGTTGTAATTTTATGCATTTTATTATGTTTTTTTACCAATCTTGCAATTGTTGCATTTCTAAAATGAGATCCTCCATCTGTAATGATTACTTATGGCAATTCATATCATGTAAAAATATTTTTAATTAAAAATTTTGAAATGCTCTGAGCATCACATCGAGGTAAAGTGATTGGATCAATCCATTTTAAAACATAACCCACTGCAATCAATATATATTTATATATATATCCAAATGAATTTATAAATGGTCCCATAAAATCCAATCCCCATGCGTCAAAAATTTCAATTTCCAAATTAAAATTTACATGCATCTCATTTATTGTTGAAATATTACCTACTGTCTGACACTGATCACTTGTTTATATATATATATATATATATATATATATATATATATATATATATATATATATATATATATATATATATATATATATATATATATATATATACATCTCTAAATAGAGTAGGCAATAAAATCTAGATTTCAAAATTTTTTTAACAGTTCTATCATTCCCAAAAAACCCTCTGAATTTAGAATCACGACATTTTTAGATATTTTTCTTGATTTCTTTGTAAGGCACACATCATCTCATTACTAAATATTTGCATTGTTTATTTAAATAAGGGTCATCCCAAAAATAATATTTTGCATCATGAATGAATTTCTTTTCCTGTTGTTTTATTAGTTTATATGGTAAAATACCACGAACAATATAATTTATAATATCAACATACAAAGGTATTTCCCATCCTTTTACAGCATAAAGTTGTTTATCAGGAAAAGTTTCATTAATTTCTTTTTCCATGTCAAGTATTTCTTCTTGTTCTAGCCTAGATAGATGATCAACAATTTGATTATCAATACCTTTACAATCGACAACTGCAAAATAAAACTCTTGCATCAGAAGTATGCATCTAATTATTTTTGGTTTAACATCCTTCTTTTGCATCAAATATTTAATAGTCAAATGGTAAGTATGCACAACACATTTAGCTCCAATCTAGATAAGACCTAAACTTATCAAAAGCATACACAATGACTAATAACTCTCTTTCAGTGGTGGTATAGTTAATCTGAGCATCATTAAGTGCCTTACTAGAATTGTATATCACTTTAAAAATCTTAACCTATCTCTCCCCTAAAACACTCCAATTGCATAATCACTAGCATCACACATTAATTAAAAATTTTTTTCCCATTCAAGTGAAACAATTGTAGGAGCAGTGATCAATTTTTCTTTTAAACTTTCAAAGTCTTCAAGGCAATCTTGGTTAAAATCAAAATTTGAATCTTTTTCCAGAAGTTAGGATAAAGGCTTAGTAAATTTTAAAAAATCTTTAATATATCGCATTTAAAATCTAACATGTCCCAAAAAGCTCCTAAATCCTCTTACATTAGTAGGTGGAGGTAAGTTTGATATAAACTACATTTTTGCAGGATCTACTTCTACGCCATTTTTTGAAATTTTATGCCCAAGCACAATTCCTCCTGCAACCATAAATAGACATTTTTCCTAGTTTAATACGAAATTAATCTTTTCACATTGTTCAAGAAATTTCTCTAAATGATTTAAACATATTTCAAAATATTGAAAAATCATCCAAAAAGACTTCAATCACTTTTTCAATTAAATCACTGAAAATTGACATCATACATGTTTGGAATGTTGCAAGTGCATTACATAATCTAAAGGGCATTCGCCAAAATAGAAAAAGTTCCATAGGGACTAGTAAATGTTATTTTCTTTTGATCCTTTAGAGAAATAGGTATTTGATGATAACTGGTATATCCTTCTAGAAAACAAATATATATGTGCCTAGCCAACCTGTCCAACATTTGGTTTAAAAAGGGTAAAGGAAAATGATCCTTCCAGGTGGCAGAATTTAATTTTTTATAATATATTCAAATTCGCCATCCAGTGAATTGTTTTATTGGTATTAATTCATTATTCTCATTTGTCACTATAGTCACTCCTCCTTTCTTTGGAACACAGTGAATTGGACTTACCCAAGCACTGTTTGAAATAAGATTTACTTTCTGTAGTGACAAATGAGAATAATGATATTAATTCATTTTTCTCAGTGAATTGGACATCTTTTTGTTATTTCCTTTCTTATTGGTATTAATTCATTATTCTCATTTCTCACTACAGTCACTCCTTTTGCATTGGACTTACACAGTGAATTATTTCTTTCTGTAGGATCTAACATTTCAATTTTTTCCTGAGCATAATCCAAATCTTCTTTACTCACTTTTGTAGATTCATCTTGAATTTTATCCTCACCTTGATATTCTACATATTCCTTTTCAAATTCCCTTTCAAATGTCTTTTTGAAATATTCATGGCATAGCTACTCATTAATATCCATTATGAAGCATTTAAAATTCCTTTTCCTATTAAGTATATCCTTCATGAACTTCACATAGCTTGACATTTGTTTCAAAGCTTCAACAAATAGAATGTTTATAGTAAATTTTCTCAATATTTTTAAAAATTTTGAAAATTGGATATCTCTATTTTCTTCTTCGGTCTTTGAGGAAACGGAGGTGGTGGTATTTCTAAAGTGATTTACATTAGTTTAATAGGACATTCTGACTAAAAAAAAAAATCTTCACCAGATTTTTCATTTTCTACCTCATCTTTTTCAACTTCAACTTCCACTTCTTTTTGAACTTTGTTTTCTAATTCTTTTCTATTTCTTAGTTGAATAGCCTTAATTTAGTCTTTGTTCTGATCTCTAGGATTTATTTCAACATTATTAGGTAACGATCCTAGTGGTCTATTGCTAAGTAAGGTATCAATACATAATTGATTTTCCATGTTTTTAATTACAACTCCCTAACATTGTAATTGACTCCCCATTGGCAATATCAATTCTTCAATTGACAACTTTTTCTCCTTACTCTGCAAATTATTAAAACCTAGTGGGTAATAAGGTTTATAAGTTGGATTTCTTTGATTGTTGAAGTTTCCCAATAATTGTTGTTTCCTCATTGCGGATTTGCAACATTAGAGTTATCTTTACTCCAACTGAAATTTGGATGATCCTTCCAACCACGATTATAATAATTGGATTATTAATTAAAATTCCCTTTGAACTTTATCCCCAAGTGTTTGAAAATTTATTCAGAATGGATTGATACTTACACAATGGTCATTAGATCAATCTTACCTTTTTGAAAAATTGTGGAATAACAGTAAACTAAACCATAAATCTAAAGGGAGCATTGGGTTTGGTACTCTAAAACCTTTAGATCACACAGAGTTTTGCCTAGTTGTCACCAAAGAAATCAATTTTGAACAAACATTTGATATTGCAATGAAAAGTGCACCACCAGAATTTGAATAAGATATTAAATCAACTGTAGATGAACTAAAATAAATAAATTTTGGAACAGAGTAAAATCCAAAAGTGACTTTCATTAGTACATTCCTTCATGACATTGACACAAAAGAAATAGTCCATCTATTGATAGAATACACAGACTGCTTTGCTTGGAGTTGCGATGAGATGTCTGGACTTGCTCTAGAAGTTGCAGTCCATAAGCTGGGAATAACCCAGACCTCAATTCCAGTCAAACAAGCTCTAAGAAGGATGCGTGTTGAAATCAAACAACAAGTCATCATTGAAGTCAAAAATTTAATTGAAGTTGATTTTGTTCGAGAAAAAAAATATCTGATGTGGCTGGCCAACATAGTGCTAGTTAAGAAGAAAAATGGTCAAATTTGAGTCTGGATTTTAGAGATCTAAAAAAGGTTTCTCCAAAGGATGAATTTCCTTTACCAATTCCAAAATTGATGGTCGACATCACATCAACACACAAAATATTCTCCTTTATGGATGGATCTTCTGGATACAATCAAATCAAAATGTCTCACGAAGATGAATCGAACACAACATTCAAGACACGAATCAAAATTTACATTTACAAAGTAATGCCATTTGAATTAAAGAATTCTGGTGCAACTTATCAAAAAGCTATGACATGAATTTTTTATGAATTGATTCACAAGCAAGTGGAATGTTATGTGGATGACTTGGATGTCAATAGTAGACAAAAAGATGATCATGTATATGATTTGAGAATCATTTTCAAACGATTACGATAATTTAATCTTAAAATGAATACTTTAAAGTGCGCCTTCGGTGTCAACTTGATGCGGGTGGATTTAGTGTGTTAATTTTGTAAATATTTTTTTAATATTACAAAATAAACACGACAGATAAAATAGAAAATATACAAAATAACTTTAGTGAAAATAGTTTTATCTTTTAAAAGTCTTTAAACTAAAAAATCTCCTTTAAAAATAACGCAAGTATACGTATCACTCAAGTAATAAAGGGCTCTAATGGAGTCATAGATATCAATCCCACAAGAAAGTTGGAAATGCCTATATGTAAATTCTTAAGATTATAATGTAAAGTATAACTTTTAAAACTACAAAAAGTAAAGTGCAAAATTTGAATCTTAAGTAATAAGTGAATGATAATTAAAATGCAGTTGAAAGACAAAGTTAACTAAACTAAATGCTAGACTTTCAAAAGTAAACTTACGAAAACTAATAAAGTTTTTGTGATGAAAAGTT
>NEWO01000407.1:267354-320446 GCA_003013225.1 Phalaenopsis aphrodite
TCAGAATTCATATATAAAATCAAAGTCATACAAACTACAACAAGTAAATAACTTATCTCTAATTTCTCCCCAAGAACACTCCTTGAAGTTCCTCTGAATCTCTTCCTTTCTTTACACAACACAGAATTCCTCTTAGAAGTAGCAAGGAGGAAGAAATCTCTCACTTTCCCTCCACTTTTACAATCTCTTGAAGAATTTCTCACAATTGTTACACTCTAGTAACTATATTAATGGAACCTTTCTAACCTCTAGCACTTCTTAGACTCCTTATTTTCGGCCAAAATGTTCTTTTAAAGTTGTAGATGAGCTTTCCCAAGAGTTGCCTAAGCATCCCTTCAAAATTTGGCCTCATCCAAAGCTTGAGTAAGCATAACCGTCGATCTCGCCGTTGGCGGCCTCGAGGGCGCCGTCAGCGGGCTTCTATAAATTTTTGTCCTGTAGTCTCGGGAAAATCTCGTCATCGATGGTGTCGAGGGCGCCGTCGGCGACCTAGTTCAAATGTTCACATTTTGGTCCATTTCGCTCCAAATTCACTCCTGTTTGTATATTTTTGCTCCAATGACCCTAATTACTCATTCCTGCAATAAAACATCAAAAATACATTTCTTTAAAGTGCAATATCATCAAAAATAGTATAAAATAGGTATGAAAATCTTAACTTATTTTCCTTTGGTCAAATATGCCCTCTCTAAAAAATCTAAACCAATTACGATCTTTCTAAGGAAAAGTAGTATATATATGATGTTTCATTTCTAATCTTTCAGGTAGGTGTTAACCTCTCACTACCTTGACTAGAAAAGACACCAAATTTCTGGAGATGAAAAATGTCGACATCTCTTTGAAAACATTAAACAATAGCTAACGACATCTCCTGTTCTAGCAGACCCTATATTAGGGAGATCCTAATTCTTTACACTGCGACATAAGATAATTCCCTTGGAGCATTACTTCCTTAAATCAATGACGAAGGAAAATAAAATGCATTATAATATATAAGTCATTGTTTAGGCTTAGCCGAGATAAAATATATTGCAATTGTGAAACATTATTTGGCTTTAATATTTGTAGTTCAAAAGCTAAGACACTACATGTTGTCTCATAAGGTAACTCTTATCTCAAGAGTTAACCCTTTTCAATATTTAATGACTCGGCCAACACTTTTTGGAAGATTATCAAGATTGGCAATGATACTGCTCCAATTTGATATAAAATTCATGCCATTGTGTGCTAACAAAGGACAAATTTTGGCAAAATTTTTAACAGCACATCCTATACCGACCAAATCTCCTCTTAGTGATGATTTGCTTGATAAACAAATATTGGAGATAAATAATTTTTATAGATAAAGATGGGAACTATATTTTTACGAAGCTTCATCTCCTTAGAAAGATAAAGATCAATGAACAATCATACCTGGCAAAGCAGGAGAAGGATTAATTTTCATCACTCCAAACAAGGCAATGATACCATTTTCCTACCACTTGACTAAAGCATGTACAAACAACAAATCTAAATATGAAGCACTCATAACCAACTTATAAATAATAATATTAATGAAAATAAAAGAAATCAATGTCTATGAAGATTCTAGGTTAAAAATTAATCAAATCGCGGGAAAATACCAAACTTTAAAACCGCGACTTGAACAGTATTTCTGCTACACTCTAAAGTTACTTCGACAAATACCAAACATGATATTCTTCCTGGTTTTGAGATGAGACAACACTTTAGCAGACACTTTGGCTAAATTAACAAAAGATTTTTCTTATCCAGAACAGGATGACATTGCAAGCAATCTACATAAAAGGATGACGAGTTATTTCTCAACTTGATAGTGAAAATTTAAATAAAATTATTGAAGAAATAATAGTCACAACAATCAACCAAAAAGAGGACGATTGGCGACAACCAATTATTCAATATTTACAAATCAAAAGGTTACCTAAAGATGATTTTATTGCAGCCCAGATTAAACATAGAACATTGTCTTATGCTTTAGTGAATGATGTCCTTTCCCGATGATCTTTCGATCAGATTTTGTTGAGATGTCTAAATTACTTTGAGGCTTAAGAAATTATTAAAGAAGTTCATTCAAGTCTATGTGGTGCACACCAGTCTAGACCAAAAATGAAAATGAAAATAAAAAGTATGGGATATTACTGGCCAACAATGGTGACCGACTATCTTGAAACTGCAAGAAAGTGTCATCAATGTCAAATACATGGGGTGGTCTTACATCTACCGCTAAATGTATTACACCCAACAATTGCGTCTTGGCCATTTGAATGTTGGGGTATAAACATAGTGGGCTCTATAGACCCTCCCTCATCTAGAGGACATCAATTCATTTTAGCTGCTACAGACTATTTCTCCAAATTGGCAGAAGCGGTACCGCTCAAGGAGGTCAAAGCAGAACAAGTTCTCCAATTCTTCAAGACACAAATCATCTACAGATTTGGAACTCCTCAAAGGGTTATATCAGACAATGGACTTGCTTTCAAAAATACAAAAATGAACAGTTTTATTCTTGGAGGTATTTGACAATCTACTATCCCAAAACCAACGGTCTAGCTAAAGCTTTTAATAAAACATTGGTACAAATTCTGAAAATAAATTAAGTAATAGTCCCAAAAAATGGCATGAGCAACTGATAGAGGCTCTATGGGCTTACCAAACTACATACCGAACACCGACACAGTCAACACCATTTGTTTTGGTATATGGTTCTTATGTCAATATGCCACTCGAGTTGAAGAACATGTAGTGTATACGGTCAACACCATATAGATTTGATCTTTGCATTATCATCTTTAGTTTTTTATTTCATAAAAAAAACCTGGAGAGGTATACCCTATTCTCGGTGTAGAGAATTTGGATCCTGAGGAAGAAGAAATAGAAAGGACTATCTTTGCACCCAGTCCATATGTACCAGTTTTGGAACTTATGACATCAAATGAACCGACTGATTGAAAAAATATCTCTGAATAAGAATTGAAGTGCATTCAAACCTTCAGACGACATTATTTTGAATAATTTAAGTATGTTAATGGTCATACAATCAACATACTTGAAGGAATTTAGCTGGTCACCAAAGTCTTTGATGAAGACGAATAGGTGGCTATCATTGAACATGTGATGGAAGCACGTGACCATGGATGGGCTGGATATTTGAAAAGAAAGATGTACTCTGAACCAAACAAATGGATCGTGGCAAAGGATGAGTTACTATCAAATTTGGATGTTGTTATAAATATGTTAAGGACAAAGATGGAAACTCTCTTGGAATCCTACAGCGTGAGAAGGTGGATCCAATGCCAACAATAATTATCCACATCATTAAACGATTGGTGGCTTGGGACATAATGCCATCTAATTGTATTCCAGACAGTTGTATTATCAGCATCTATGAAGAAGGGGACTACATTTCACCACACATTGACAGTCATGACTTTGAAAGACCCTTCTGTATAGTATCATTGATGAAAAGATGTTTCAACTTATTTGGGCAAGAAATAAGGATACTGTGCTGAGGAGAGTTATGTGGTTCTTACCAAATTCCCCTCTCATGCGGATCACTATTGGTTCTATAAGGAAATGGAGCTGATGTAGCCAAGAACTAAATTCCAAGCATAAGCAGACAACATATTTCAATAACACCACGAAGGATGTGCCCTGACAATCGTCTTATTGGATATCAGCCAATAACAAAACTTCAAGGGTTACAACCTCTAAAACTACCATGACCTTATGAAGGTATGTGCACCTGGGTTATACTTGATGAAATTAATTTCTAAAAGTATCTCAGAGTACGGGGTATTCTTGAATGGTCTAGTAGTGTCCAGGACTACCGACATAACAAAAAGATGAATCATATAACTTATGTTTTGATTACATTTTTGATATGACATATGATGAAGTACTGACATCCTGTATGTTACTTTATGACATCTTTTGTAGTGAAATAAAGACAAAATGGTTTTACTATAAAAGACAAAATCCCCAACTGTTAATGATGCTTGTGCAGGTCCAGAAAGGCCAAAACAAACAAAAATATAATTTCAAAATGAACAAAAACTCCACAAAATGACAACCCCAAATCCTCATTGGAAACCTTGAAAAAATGCATTTCTCTACATATATATTTCATGGACATCTCTAGGTTGTAGTATAAAACCTCCTTAAATGGATTATGGCATCTACTCTCTTTCTAACTATTGGATGTAAGACCTTCCTGACATGGAGATATGGCTTTCCTAAAATTATTTCTTTGAGAAAAGATGTAATTTGCATAACATTCCTTCTTAAAATTGACAGACATCGACATTTGACATCTCTGGATTGTATTATAAGTCCTCCTTAAATGGATTATTGCATCTACTCAACTTCTAACTATTGGATGTAAAACCTTTCTAACACGGAGATATGGCTTTCTTATAGTTATTTCTTTGAGATAGGATTTAATTCGCATAGCATACCTTCTCAAAATTGACATACATCGACATTTGACATCTCTGGATTGTAGTATAAGACCTCCTTAAATGGATTATGACATATACTCTCCTTCTAACTATTGGATGTAAGACCTTCCTGACACCAAGATATGGCTTTCCTATAGTTATTTCTTTGAGATAGGATGTAAGTCGCATATCATTCCTTCTCTAAATCAACAAAAATTGACATTTGACATCTCTGGAGTGTAGTATAAGACCTCCTTAAATGGATTATGGCATCTACTCTCCTTCTAAATATTGGACATGAGACCCTCCTGACTTGGAAATATGGCTTTCATATACTTATTTCTTTTAGGATAGGATGTAAGTCGTAGAGCATTCCTCCCCAAAACTGACAAAGATCGGCATTTGATCTCTTTGAAAAGCAGTGTAAGATCTCCTTAAATGGATTATGACATCTACTTTCTTCTGGTTATCGGAAGTAAGAACTTCTTAACAATAAATCATGACAGTCCTTTAGCATCTTTCTATGGAATATGATGTAAGTCGCTTAGCATTCCTCTTTTAGAACTGACATTTGACATCTAAGAGAAATGAAATAAGACCTCCTTCAATGGAACATGACAGTCATCTTCTCATTTATGGTAGGATAAAAGACCTTCCCAATAAGGAACTATGGCATTTCTATAATATATCCTTATAAATTCTTCAAAAATCATGACACTCCTACCCTCCCGGTAGTTATTGAAAACTGAAGAATAAATTACCCAACACGATATATTCATATTCTTCTTTTCAAAACTACCGACAAACTAAGAATTTCATTTGGGAGATATAGACTGTTTCAGTCAATGCCAATATGTGTGGCATACTTGTTCAGTATTCCACATATATTGGGGGGGTCATTTGCTCACTTTTGTGAGGAATCTAAAACAACACTCATGTACCAGACATGTCTTGAGTAAGCCTCTGGCTTAGGATTCTTAAAGAATCCATAAAGACCTGAGAATGATCATCATGATTATTAATGCAAAGGGTCTACCAACATTGACCCCTTTGAACTTATCGAGGGTCCCCAAAACCCTAAAAACTAAATTAACTCCCAAAAGACCCCTTTTGGGCATCAACCATGATGACACCCTAAAATGGTCAGATTAGCAATGACAAACCCTAATCTGGTCAAAGTTTGACCTAACGATCATTCATTGACTACAATTGGCTCGATTGGTCAACTTTGACCCAACTAGTCAAATTTAGTCAAACTGGTCAACTTTGGTCAACTTGGACCAGTAGACCAATCTAAAGCCTAAATTGGTCAAATTAGACTACTTGGTCAATCCAAAACACTAGATTGGTCAAACTAGACCATTTAATCAACCATAGACACCATTAACCAAATATTGGTCAAAATGGTCAAATTTGAACCTTATGGTGACCACATTGACCATATGGTCATGCATAGACCTAAATGATTAACATATGGTCAAAACAACGCCATATGATCAATTTGACCATCCTGGTCAACCCTGACCAACTTTGGTCCGCAAACATAAGGACCCCATGATCGAACTAACCATGACATGGTCAAGTAAGTCATCTTGGTCAACTCTGGACCCAAATTAGCCAAGTATGGTCAACCCTTATCAACCATGGTCAACTTGGTCAAACTTGGTCAAGATTACCATTTTTTATCAAAAAATTGGTCTTTTCATCAAATATTTTTATTCTCTTGATTAATTAATTATTTAAGTAACTAAAGAGAGTGAAATTAAAAATTATGAGACCTAGGGCTAAGTTTAAAATATTGATTTAAACCCATGGCAAGACAGATCCATGGCCACCAAAAAATCATATTTTTTACAATAAAACCCTAAACCATCATATGACAAATGTTTAATGGATCATCCATGACTCATGAAATACTCATGACATGATTAATTTTCAATAGAATACACAAGATAAAAGGGTATCACCATGAAAGGAATATGAGGTGGCATTCCCTCATGAATCCTTAAGAATGGATGTGGTGAGCTCATCCTTCACCTTAACCATTCTCCAACGAAGAAGAGACTCATATAAACCCTACCCCTCTCATGATTATGGAAATCATGAGCATAACATAAAAAATGATGATGAAGAGATGTATGTGTCATCCCATCCTCAAGATCATTAATTGACCAACAAAGCTTACATGGGGAAAGTTGATTTCGGGCATTTAAGCTGCCATATCCACTTCATGAGCTACCCATGGAAACAAGACAAGAACAAGATCCAAATTTTGCCTTCATGGAACCTCATGATGGAAAGCTTGGAAGGACTCAAACATGGTTATCTCCAAGCCTTGATCATACCCTCAGTTATCCTTAGGATATTATCTTCCTCCCCAAATGAATTCTGAGCTCAACCATGGCTCTGATTGGCTATAAAAATGCTATGCTCGAGAGTTCCCATAAGAGAAGAAGAAGAAAGAAATCCATATACACTACCCAATCCTTGAGACAACTTAGAGAGAAATTGTTGCCAATAACCTAAGGAGTTGAATCCCCACAGTTTCAGACTTTTGCCTCTATTCCTCTCTTCCAATTTTACTCCCCAATTAAAGGAGATATTTTGAACTCGACATCAAACCTATAAAAACTTCAAATTTACTATCCCAAAAGGTTCCCTGAGCTCTAGGGAGAAGATCCCAATCAAAATTGGTCATTACCATAGTTTCTACCCTACTGATCAGTGAAGCTGTGACACCTTTTCACTGAGTTCATATGTAGAGTTGATTTCATTCTAAATTGAAGCAAGCACAAGCTTGTTGAACTCAAGGCGAAGCTCTAGAACCAATCATATGGAAGCTCCATCAACTGAGGCCAAGGTATGGAAGTTAACCCTAAAAATGGGTTGGCATTCACACATTGTGAAGTGAACCTTTGATCCATGAAAAATTACTCCTATAGTTGTCTTCTCTTTGAGGTGATGATCCTTTAGGAACAAAAATTTTTGAATTTGGTTGATGATCCATAGTGATCTTGAGCTAAATTTGTGGATGGCTCTCGGTTCATTACCCTTTGGGATAATGAACCGATGTTGTCCATTTCCGTGTATTGGAAATAAACGGTAGGGATGAAGTTGGACCGCTAGATTAATAATACGAAACATTTAAAACAGTGGGCTACATGGTCCTCCACATGTAAAGCCTTCTTAAATCAGAGCTCCCTACATAGGATTTCAACAAATACTATGAATGAGCTAGTGTCACGTCACATAAATAGCAAAATCTGAATTTTCTTATTTAATTAAATACAGAAAACTTCAGAAAATCATTTCTTGACATAGAAAAATCAGAAAAATAAAATAAAAGTAACCCTGAATTTAGAAAAATTAGGATAATATTCTGGGCATTAAATCAAAACTTAATTAATTATATTTAATTTTTAAATAATTAATTACTCTGTGGAGTAATTTAATCATTAAAAATTATTTATAATTTCAAAATTTCTGAAAATTTTAAGGATTTATCTTTAAGTCCTTAGGAAGATCTCCTGATTTGAGAAATTAGAAATTGAAATTGGAAATGGTTAGGAAATTTAAAGTGACATTTTTAAAATCTAAAATAACAATTTTTAACCATTAAGAAATTTGAAATGACATTTTTATCTCTAGGGTTAAAATTGTAAAATTCAAAATTATATTTTTAACCCTAAATTTCCTTAGGTTTGGACATTAATCTTTAGTGACACATAAGGCTGACCAAACCTTAACCTTTAGATCTAAGTCCCAGCTTGGATCATAGGTGAGTCCAAACCCTAACCTATCTAGGGCCCACTTATCTCATCTAACTATTGAGTCTAATCCCATAAACTCAAAGTTAAAATGATACTACACTTAAGTCTAAGCAACTTAGACTTACTCTGAAACCAAGGTTAACAATACAAAGCCACTTAGGTTCAGTCTAGATGAACCCACATATCCTGAACCCTTTTTAAGTCTAAACCAAAGTTAGACTTAATTAAACCTAGTTAAACCTTAACCACATTATGTTTAACTTAATAAAACCCTAAATAAGTCTAAACCATAATTAGAATTAATTAAACCTAGTTAAAATTTAACCAAATTAGGTTTAACTTAATAAAACCCTAATTAAGTATAAAACACAGTTAAACTTAAGTTAACCTACTAAAACCTTAACCACATTAGGTTTAACTCAACAAAATCCTAATTAGATCTAAACTACAGTTAGACCAAATTAAACTCTGTTAGACCATAACTACATTAGGTTTAATACCATAAATCCTAATTAGTTCTAAACCACAATTAGACCTAATTAAACTTTAACCTAACCTTAATTACATTAGGTTTACCCTAATTAGGTCTAAACCACAGTTAGACCTAATTAAACTCTATTAGACTTTAATTACATTAGGTTTAACATCATAAACCTTAATTAGGTCTAAACCACAGTTAGACCTGATTAAATTTTGTTAAACCTTAACTACATTAGGTTTAACACCATAAACCATAATTAGGTCTAAATCACAATTAGACCTAATTAAACCTTGATTAAACCTTAATCACATTAGGTTTAACTCATAAACCCTAATTAGGTCTAAACCACAATTAGGCTTAATTAAACTCTATTAGACTGAAACAATATATGCATTTTTAGACCAATATTTTAACTCAATTTGGTGTTATTACACTTTAATGGAATGTATTTTTTATGTTTTCTTGCAGGTTATTGATTTTTGGGACTAAAATGAAAAAGGAAGCAAAAATGATGGAATTTAGAGTCAAAATGGAGAAATTAAAAATTTATTTAGAGCCGACGACACCGTTTGACAGAGAAGAAGGAATTAAATAGTGGAGTACTGGTGTCGACGGTGCATATGTCGGTGGAAGCCCTGTTTCTAGAAGATTTGATGAATTTGAATGTTTTTGAAGATTTGTTGGATGCACCTATTGGAGAACCAACCTAGGCTTTATTTAGAGCCAAAATTTGATCAGAAACCCCCCTTTCCTTCGCACCATTTCAACTTCTTCCAGACATTTCAATTTTCCTCTTCACACACCAACATTCCACGTCATCCCACACCGTTAGTTAGTCATTGTTTTAATAGTTTTGAGTTTTTATGGTGAGTTTGTGTGAATTCTTCTTTGAGAAGTGTTGAAGAGGAAGTGAAGTGAGAGATTTCTTCTTCCTACATTTCCTAAGAGAGCTACAAAGGATTTTTTTTTAGAATGAGTTTCAGATAAGTGTTGTTTGTTTATTATTGTTGTATGAAATTTTTTTATATATGAAATTTGTGTTTTGTTGTATCTTTTTCATGAAGTCTGAGTAGATTCCTTTATCTTTCTCCCTACTCTGAGATATGGTGAAATGAAGAGATAATGTGGATATGCCAATCTTAAAATTTAAAATAAATTGTGATGGTTTTTCAACTCTGCTCTTAATTTACTTTTCGATCTGGCCAATTGAATTGTTAAAATATGTTGTGAAAAATTTGATCCGGGAAATGGAGTACGGATTCTACATTAGAGTGAGAATCACATTTAAGCGCATGAAAGAGTATTTTGTTAATGGAATTAAGTGCAAATAAATAGGGAAATATACTTTTTTGGGTGTAGAATTGGAGATTTCTAGGTGATATTCGATCTTCGTGTTTAAAAACTAAAGTGAGAGTAAGCTTTCAAGGGAAGGGAAGTGGGAGCTCTGGAGTGGGAGGCAGTATCCTCCTAGCCTAGCCACGAACGTAGGTACTAAACCTAAGATTAGCCAATGATTTTTTATAACACTAAATCAGGGTAGAAAATTTAAATTGCTTCTATTTGGCACAATACATATCTAAATCATTTATCTCATCTCATTTCACCAAAAAGCTCATTGTAGTGGGAAATATGCTTTTTCATTCAAGAAAACATTCACCACATAAACATAGTTTAGTAGTTACTGTTTTAAACTCTACATTTAAATTCTGTTAGTAGTTAATAATTTAGTTTTGATAGTATCTTACACATTCAAGATTAGTGACAGTAATTTTATTTGATTTCTGTGAATTTTCTAGTTAATTTATCATTTCAAATTTAAACCTTACTCGTGGGATCGATATTTGGGAGTTATACAAAAAGTCTTATATTTCTTGATAACTATATATATACTTGCGTAAAATCCCAATCTTAAGAGCTTAACTTTATTATTACTAAAATACCACATCAAATTTTTGGCACTGTTCTAAAGCGAGTCAACTTTATAAACTTTACACAACTATATTCAACCGGGATCAAGTTTTTGGTGCCGTTTCCGAGGAAGGTAACAGCAAATTAAATAGATTTGGTAAATTAGGAAATTTAGAGATAAAAATATACAAAATACAAAATATCAATATATATATATATATATATATATATATAACTGTATATTTAAGAAAATTTTCTTTTCTTATTATATTTATTTATGCAAAATATTGGATCTGAAGGTTTAGTACCTTACGATTCAGAATTCGGATGTATTATTAGAAAAATTCAAAAACAACAAAAAGAAATTAAAATTTTTAACAAAATGGCAAATAACTTAGATAATCAAGTAAATGAAAATACAAAGACCTTTAAAAAATTATGCTAATCCAACAACAGATGAACTTCACTTAACTATTCAAAATTCTGATGTTGCTACTAATTCATTTAAGCTTAAACCTGTTATTATCTAAATGGTATAAAATAATCAGTTTGGAAGAAAACCTACTGAAGATCTTAACTTACATCTTGTTAGTTTTCTTCAGATTTGTGCTACTTTTAAATATGATGGAGTGTCTAATGATGTTGTTAGGCTTATACTTTTTTCCTTTTTCATTAAGAGATAAAGCCAAAGCTTGGATAAAATCTTTAGCGTCTGCATCTATTAGAACTTGGGGAGAACTATCACAAAAATTCTTGGCTAAATATTTTCCACCCTAAAAAATTACTAAGCTTAGAGACGATATTACATCTTTTTGTTAGTTTGAAGGGGAATCAATATATGAAGCCTGAAAAGATTTAAAGATCTCCTTAAAAAATGTCCACACCATGCTTTACCACATTGGTTAATAATTCAAACTTTTTATAATGGATTAGTAGGATCACGTAGATCTATTATAGATGTTGTTGCAGGTGGATCTTTAATGTTAAAACCTTTTGATGAAGCGTACTCTTTAATAGAAGAAATGACTACTAATAATTTTCAGTGGCCCTCTGAATGGGTAAATCTTAAGAGAGTAGCTAGTATTCATGAATCTGATGCAATGTCTATTTTAGCATCTCAAATTGTTGTTATATCGAAAAAGATTGATCAAATTAGAGTGAACTATTCTTAAATACCACCACTATTAGAGGAAAATTCACTAGGACAGATAATTGATACTCAATCATCTTATGAAACTTTGAAAGCTATTAATAATCAAAATAAAAATCCTTATTGTAACTATTACAATCCTAGATAGAAAAATCACCCAAATTTTAGTTGGAATAATTATAACAATTTAATGAACCCCTTGGGAAATTTAAATAATTAAGGAAATCCTAATTATCAACCTTATTACGCTCTTGGATTTAACTCTAACCATAACCCACAAGTTAAGGAGAAGAAGTTAACGATGGAAGAGGCAACGTTGAAGATGGGAAATCAAATACAAAATCAAGGAGTTGTTATTAGAAATATAGAAATTCTATTAGGACATATTGCTACTACACTTAGTAACAGACCTTCATGAAATCTTCCATGTACGGTGGAAGTTAATCCCAAAGATCAAAATAAAGAACAAATTAAATTAATTCAATTATGAAGTGGAAAAGAAGTTGAAACAAGAATCCAAAGAGAAACAGAAATTGATGAGGAGAGGTAAGAGATGGAAAGTGACAACAATGAGAATGAACAAACAAAAGGTCCATTAGAAAAAGCATTACCTCTGTTTCCTCAACAACTAAAACAGAAGAATAAAGACAAACAATTTACAAAATTTTTGGAAATCCTTAAGAAGTTAAGAATAAACATTCCTTTCATTGAAGCTTTGGAACAAATGCTAAGTTATGTGAAATTTATGAAAGATATATTAAACAAGAAAAAGAAGTTTGTAGATCATGAGACTGTTGCACTTAGTGAAGAGTGTAGAGCTATTATCCAGAAAAAGCTTCCTGAAAAGTTAAAATATCCTGGTAGTTTTACAATACCTTGTGCAATTGGTGAAAAGTTTTATGGAAAAGCCTTATGTGATTTAGGAGCAAGTATCAATCTTATGCCTCTATCAATTTTTAAACGTTTAGATTTTGGAGAGATTTTCCCTACTATTGTAACTCTTCAATTAGCTGATAGATCAATCACTTATCCTAAAGGAGTTATAGAAGATGTATTAGTAAAAGTGGATAAATTTATTTTCCATGTAGATTTTATAGTAATAAATATGGTAGAAGATAAAGAAATTCCTATTATTTTGAGGAGACCATTTTTTACAGCAAGGAGAGTTGTGATAGATGTGCAAAAAGGTGAATTAATAATGAGAGTTAATGATCAAGAAGTAAAATACAATATTGCAAAAGCTATGAAATATCCTGCAATAGAAAAAAACAATGAATGTTTTAGGATGGAAGTAACTGATTATTTAAGTAATGAGCAATTCAAGAAAGAGTTTAAAGAAAAAATAAAGAAAGAAGAATTGAGTGAAAATGAGGATGAAATAAAAGAAGGAAAATTAGATTATATTCAGGACAGATTTAAAACTTTAGATTTGTTGGAAAATGATAATAAAAATCTTATTCCTTCATGTATTAAACCACCTGAACTTGAACTAAAAGTACTTTCTGCTCATTTAAAATATGTATTCTTAGGAGATTCATCTACATTGCCTGTTATTGTATCTTTTGAGTTAACTGAAATTCAAAAACAAAAATTAATTGAAATGTTAAAAAGATATAAAAAGGCTTTTGGATGGACTTTAGCAGATATTAAAGGAATTAGTCCTTCAATTTTTATGCACATAATTTTATTAGATGAATAATACAAACCTAAAGAAAATCCTCAGAAGAGATTAAACCAAATAATAAAAGAAGTTGTTAAAAGAGAAATTTTAAAATGGTTAGATGCTAGAATTATATATCTTATTTCAGACAGTGCTTGCATAAGCCCAATTCAGAGTGTTCCAAAGAAAAGAGGAGTGACTATTGAAGTAATGAGAAAAATGAATAAATTCCAATAAGACAAGTTATTGGTTGATAAATTTTTATAAATTATACAAAATTAAACTTGGCCACCAGGAAGATCACTTTTCTTTACCCTTTCTAGATCAAATGCTAGATAGATTGACTGGAAATAAATATTACTATTTTTTAGATGGATATATCGGTTATCATCAAATTTCAATTGTTATTGAGGATCAAAAAAGACAACATTTACAAGCCCTTATGGAACATTTGCTTTTTGTAGAATGTCTTTTGGACTATGCAATACACCAGCAACATTTTAAGGATGTATGATGTCAATATTTAGTAATTTGATTGATCATGGAATGGTAGTATTTATGGATGATTTCTCTATGTTCGGGACTTCATTTGAAATATTCTTAAATAATTTAGAAAAAGTTCTAGAATTATGTGAAAAGATCAACCTAGTATTAAATTGGGAGAAATGTTAATTTATGGTTGTAGGAGGAATTATACTTGGGCATAAAATTTCTAAAAATGGCATAGAAGTAGATCCTGTAAAAATTTAAGTTATTGAAAAATTACCACCACCGACTACGGTCAGAGGTGTAAGAAGTTTTCTAGGACATGTTGGTTTCTACAGGCATTATATAAAGAAATTTTCAAAAATAACTAAGCCATTATGCAAACTTTTAGAAAAAGATACGAAATTTTATTTTAATGAGGAATGCATAAAAGCATTTTAATTATTGAAAGAAAAATTAATCACTGCACCTATAATAGTATCACCTGATTTGGAAAAACCATTTGAAATAATGTTCGATGTTAGTGATTATGTTCTTGAAGTTGTGTTAGGATAAAGGCAAAACAAAGTTTTAAAGTAATAAATTATGCTAGTAAAACTCTAAATGATGCTCAAATTAACTACACTACTACTGAAAAAGAGTTATTAGCTATTGTCTATGCCTTTGATAAAATGGATAGTGCATATAGATCATTCTACTATTAAATACTTAATGCAAAAGAAGGATGCTAAAGCAAGGTTAATTAGATAGATACTTCTATTATAAGAGTTTGATTTTTTTGTAGTTTATAGAAAGAGAAATGACAATCAAATAACTGATCATTTGTCTAGACTAGAAAAAGAAATATTAACTAATTTTGAAAATGAAATTTTAGAAAATTCCCTGATGAACAATTATATATTATTGATGAAATAGATACACCGTGGTATACCGATATAGTAAATTGTATTGTAAGTGATATTCTACCACCAGATATTATGAATCAACAATTAAAGAAATTCATATATGATTTAAAATTCTATTTTTGGGATGACCCATAGTTTATAAACAATGTAAAGATCTAATTTTTAGAAAGTGTGTGCCTTATGAAGAAAATCAACAAATAAATGAATGATGTCATGTTTCTGAATTTAGAGGACATTTTGGAACAAATAGAACTGCTTTTAAAATTTTGTAAGTTGGATTTTATTGGTCTACTCTTTTTATAGATGTTAATGAATATATTAAAACATGTGATTGATGTCAACGAGTAGGAAATGTTTCTAGAAGAAATGAAATGCTTCTAAATTACACATTAGAAGTTGAAATTTTTGATGTGTGGGGATTAGATTTTATGGGACTATTTATGCCTTCATTTGAAAACTTATATATATTACTTATTGCTGATTATATGTCCAAATGGATTGAAGCTATTGTTGTACCTAAATGTGATGATCAGAGTGATTCTAAATTTTTAAGTTAAAACATTTTTACAAGATATGGAATATCGAGAGTAATTATTGCAGATGGAGGATCCCATTTTAGAAATAAGACAATCAATAAATTGATAAAGAAATATAATATTATGCATAGATTTCCTACTGTTTATCATCCTCAGACTAGCGATATAGCAGAAATATCAAATCAATAGATAAAATAAATTTTAGAAAAAGCTATAAATCCCTATAAATTGGATTGATCTGCTAGATTAGATATTGTATTATAGCATACATAACTGCTTATAAGACTCATATAGGAATGTCCCCATAAAGACTTATTTTTAGAAAAACATGCCACTTACCAGTAGAATTGGAGCATAAAGCATTTTGGGCTGTTCAGTAATTTAATTTTAATCTAAAAGATGCTGGTGAGAAAAGATTATTGCAACTCAATTAACTTGAGGAGATCAAAAATGAAGCATATGATAATGCAAAAATCTATAAGGAGAAAATGAAAATATGGCATGATTGGAAGATTATTAATAAAAAGTTTGAATGTGGACAAGAACTTCTATTATATAATACGAGATTGAGATTATTTCTAGGAAAGTTGAGATCTAGGTGGTTAGGACCATTTAAAGTGATTAAAGTCTATCATTATGGAACCGTTGTTATTAAGGATCCTAACACTGAAAAGATATTTAAAGTTAATGGGTTTCGATTGAAACAGTATTATGAAGGACACATACCACAATTTAAAGAAGTTTTAATTTTAAGTTAACCCAACTAAAGAAATGGTATGTCGGGTTGACGACGTTAAACCAAGAACTTTGTGGGAGGTAACCCATATATAAATATATATATCTATGTATTACTATTTTGTTAATAAGCTTGTTTATGTATTAAGAAATAGTAGTATTTTTAAGTCATACACAATTTTATATATCATAAACTGAGACAAATTTTGGTATGGGAGGAAAGTTTAGAATCAAATTAAACAAAAAAAATTTCAGATGTGAATTTGGCCTCTGGCGCTGACGGCGCCAGAATGGGACCCGACGGTGCCCGATTAAAGGACCATGGTGCTAACAGTGCCATCAGGAGTGTTGACGGCGTCCTGAGCATTTTTTACGTGTTGAATGGTTTTGGCGGACTTTGGTGGGATTTTTCTCTATAATAATCGTCGAGAGGTGTTTTTAAATTTCTGAATCCTTACTTGGACATCCAGAAACTTCCTAATTTTGAATTCCATGGCTTCTAATTCTAGAAATACTTCAAGCTATGGAGTTTTCAATAGAATAAAGTTTATTAGTTTTGATGCACTGAGATTATACGACAAAATCATCACGAAGAAGAAACGTATCAAGGAGAGAGGCCTTATCAATCATAGAGTGAGTAATCCAAGTTCACAAATTGAGAAAATCATTGTACAGAGCCGTTGGGAGGTTCTGTGCTACATTACTGCAACAGTTGTAGTACCCGTAGTAAAGGAGTTTTATGCTAACTTACATGGAATTACCTAAGGAGTTGTCTTCGTTCGAGGTGAGGTTGTACCATTTACTCCAGCTCGGATTAATGATTTGTATATGATAGAAAACATTACAATCTATCATTATATAAATTTTAACCCGATGAAAGATATGATGCAAGAAGTATATAATTTTCTGACGGATGAACATGATAATTGGAAAATCAGAGATGAAGGATACATTAGTTTATCTGCTTCACTTCTTAATCCAATTTCAAAACAATGTCATTTCTTCATATCTGCAAAACTACTTCCTACCATAAAGATTAGTAGAGTTATAAAATAAAGTGTCAATTTAAACTATTGCATTCAAATGGGAAAAACCCATTGATGTGGGGTCAATTATTTTCAAATCTGTTATGGGCATTATTATGAATGGGTCAATATATGGAATTGGGCATCCTTCTACAATTTTTCTACTTTGTAGTCAATCTCAAGTTCCATATAAAAGTTGGGAAAAAGTTTTACTACCTTTGGAGCCCATGACTCCTATTGATGGAAATTATATAAGGAATAGAAATGAAGCATTAGATTGTATTTTAGACCATTCATCATGAAGAAAATAAAAAAAAAACTTCAGAGTATTATGAATGCAATAGGAAATTTTAACTTCTTTTTTTATCATTTAGATTGGAGAATGAAGGAGAATTTTGATCATACATAAACAGTTGAAGCAGGATTGGTACAGATGTTCAAGAAAAGTGGATTGATCGATGAAAATTTGACTGATCAATTCTCATACCAACGCTTCTACAATTTATATGTCCTTTACCAGTCTATGAGAGATATTAGAGGAGGAAAAAGTGCTAAAGAAGAGGCAGATTAATTGAAGAAGTTGGACTTTCTGCTATTTTAAAATACTTATGTTTTAATGTAATTGTGTGGATTTGATTTACTTTACTTTGATTTTTTACTTTGATTATGTGTATAGTTTTGTGTCAGCATTCTAGTGTTGTGGCTTGATTTCGATGTTGAATTATAATTTAGTTTGCTTTGAAGATGTGGAAATGTGATTAGAAAAATGTATTTGTAAAAAGTGTATTTCCATATATAAAAGTTAGTTTGCTATTATTCATGAAAATGTTTGTTTGTGAATTATTTTTAGATGAAAATTAATGTTCAAAAAGACTAAATAAACTTTAGAGTAAATTGAGAGAAAATTGAAAATTGAAAAAATTAAAATATGAATTTTTTTGCCACTGGCGCCGGCATAGGCGCGAACAGCGCCCTCGACTCGAATCGACCCAAATACCTTTAAAATTCTTAATTTGCACAATGAAACCATTTTTACCCCTTGAGTCACCTTGAACCTCCAGTTTTTGCACCTAGGGCTTGCTATTGCTCGAATTTGAGGCAATTTTAAGGAAAACAAAGTTTGGATTTCATCTTCTCCAGGTAAGAGCAACACTTAGAACTCAAATTTTTTTTATTTTCACTAATGATTTATCTTACATTGTCGAGATCCGAAATTTTGTGATTTTTTTTAGAAGATTTTGAGAAAATCTTTGGTGAAGAACTCTTGCTTAGTAGATTTAAGTTTAAAACATTTCACAATATGATTTTTGGAATTTTTGGGAATTTATTTGGATTTTATCAAATTTTTTGTAGATTTATCATGGGACCTAGAATGAGCAAAGGAAAGAGAAAGATAGATTTTGATGATCAAAAGTTTGTCAATTACAAGGCAAACAGTTGCTTCAATATTCTACACACAACTAAAAAAGTGATTCTGGATTGAGGATTTAAAAATTCAGAAGGAGAAGTCAAATTAATATTCGGTAGTGGGAGAATTTCTGCTACTTTACTGCCGAGGCGATTATTGGTGTTGTGATGGAGTTTTACGCCAATTTTAAGGAGACTTCTGAAGACTTTGTGTTTGTTCGAGGGAAAATGGTAGAGTTTACTCCAAGGAAGATTAATGAATTTTATCAGTTGGAAGATGTGTATAGTTGCCAGTACAAATCATTTTCTACTACAAATGAGGCCTTGGATGAGGTTATTTCTTTTCTTATTGATGGAAGAGGAAGCTGGAAGGTGGAGAATGGAGTTAAGGTAAAGTTTCCTCTTTCTATTTTAAATGTAATATCTAAGGCCTATCACTATTTTATTTTTGGAAGAATGATTCCAACAAATCATCATAATGAGGTTATAAGGGATAGAGCCATCTTGAACTTTTGTATCCAGCAGATGAAGATAATATATGCAGGCTTTATTATTTGTAGGAACACTCGATCTATTGCTTTTAGAGAGACTATTGGAGGTTTATCACACCTTGCCCTAATCTTCACACTATGTGAACATGTAAGAATTGATTATAACCAGATGAGGAAAGGATTGAACATATAAAACCTATTGTGCCTGCCAATATAAAGACTTATGAATCTCATGTTGGATGAAGAACTAGAAGGAGGACCAGGGATATTCCTTCTACTTCAGGTACTCCTAGTACCCTTACTATCCAAAAACTTGTTGAGCAAATGATGAACCAACAGAGAGATATTTTGAGAATGGATCATAGAATGGAAAATATGGACACTTTGATGATTTAATAAGACAGTAGTTTGAATATGATGCTTCTTATGATGATGCAATGGTCAAATTCATGAAGTGTGATCACTCAGTTCAGTTTCCTACTCACCATGTTTTTACTTCATATTAGTAGTAGAATTTTGATGTGGATGAAGAACATGAAGAAGACGATGATTAGTTATGCTTTAGTTAGATTTTTGTTTAGTTTATGTTTAATTGTACTTTATTGTTGAGATTGTTTGTTTGTGGACTGTGGTAATATATTTTGTTGTATGTTGTGTTTTGAACTGTAGATTTGTGAGACTGTTTTTAATACTATTATTAGTTCTTAGTAATTTGTTAGATGTATTTATAGTTAACACTTTTTCAGCAATTTTTTCTATGTATTATGTGTTATTTAATGTTTTAATTCTTGTAGCTTTTCATATTAGCACATGCAATATTTTAGAGTTAAGTTTCAAATCAGACCCTTCAATAGGTATGTCTTTTTTTTATGTATTAAATGTTTTCTTTAACCCTTAGTTTTTTAGTTCTTCATTTAAAATCTTTTAAAAATTTAAGTATGGGGGGAAGAAAAATTCGTTTTTAAAGAAAAGAGACTTAATTTTATTTGTCCTCAATTAGTTATATTTTCAAAATATTTTAAAAATTTAACACGACCTTTGGTATTAGAGGGTAACTTTGGATAACTATATCTATGTTTATAAATATATAGTGAACTGAAGTAAAATATTTAAAAATAAAGGTTAATTTTAGATATGAAGTTTATTTGGTATGATAGAATAAGACTAAGTTTTTTTTTAAGTAAGGAAATTTGTATTTTTAAAGTATTAAAAATCTTAGAGATTCATGTAAGAAGAAAAGATTAAAAACTTTATGAAAAATTTTTAAAGCTAATATAAATTTACAAAGTGAAGGAATGTGAAAATTTTTAACTTTAAGAAGAGGATAGTGAAGTTCAAAATCATTAAAGGCTGTCCAGAGATAGTAATCCTCACATAAAAAAAAGAGAAAGAAAGAAACAAAAGAAAAATGATTGAAAATGATCCAGAAATGATGAAAAAAAAAGAAAAGAGAAAAGATGTGAGGAGAAGCTTGAGGAGATGCTTAATTAAAAATTATCTTCACTTGAATCAACTTAAAGAAGAAGGCTTGACTACATTTTCTAAACTTATATTTCAATATTAGCATATTTACTAGTAAAGTTTCAAGTTCTTTTTCATATGGATATTCTAAGTGGCTTTAGAATGAATAATTTGCAATTTTCTTTGAAAAGAATATGGAATAAAAAATCTTAGACTTGACTTATAGATATTCTTATACCTTTAGTATTAACTGGAGTTATTTTGAATTTTTCTCAAGTGATGTTATTTTATTTAGTGAACTAAGATATGGAAATCTAGAAGTTAAAATCTTTACCATAAGTTATATTTTTATGTAGTAAAGGAGTTACTTGAGGACAAGTAACATTTAAGTTTGGGGGATTTTGATACACTAAAAATACATGCAATTTTAGACCTATATTTTATACTCATTTTTGGTGATATTGCACTTTAATAATGATATTTTTCATGTTTTCTTGCAGGTTGTTGATTTTTGGGAATTGAAGCAAAAAGGAAGTAAAAAAGTATGGATTTTGGAGTCAAAATGGAGAATTTAAAATTTTATTTAATGCCGACGATGAAAAACTGGGCACTGACAGCGTCGTTTGACAAAGAAGAATGAATTAAATAGCAGAGCACTAGTGCTGACGGTGCCAGGATGGGCGTCGACGGTGTTCATGGCGGTGGAAGCCATGCTTCTAGAAAATTTGATGAATTTAGATGCTTTTTGAAGAGTAGTTGGATGCACCTATTGGAGAACCGACATAGGCTCTATTTAGGGCCAAAATTTGATTAGAAACCCCCCCCCCCTTTGCACCGTTTCAACTTCTTCCACTCATTTCAATTTTCCTCTTCACACACAAACATTTCACGCTCATGGAATTAAGTGTAAATAAAAAGGGAAATATACTTTGTTGGGTGGAATTGGAGATTTCTAGCGTGACAGACTAAAAATATCCAATTTGATCTTAATGTTTAAAAACTAAAGCGAGAGTTATCCTTCAGGGGAAGGAAAGTGAGAGAGCCAGTATCCTTCTAGCCTAACCATGGATTTATGGTCTAAACCTAAGATTAGCCAATGATTTTTTATAACACTGAAGCAGGGTAGAAAATTTAAATTGCTTCTATTTGACACAATACATATCTAAACCATTTATCTCATCTGATTTCACCAAAAAGCTCATTGTAGTGGGAAAGATGCTTTTTCATATAAGAAAACCTTCACCACATAAACATAGTTTAGTAGTTACTGTTTTAAATTCTGCATTTAAATTCTGTTAGTAGTTAATAATTTAGTTTTGATAGTATCTTACACATTCGAGATTAGTGACAGTAAATTTGTTTGATTTTTGTGAATTTCTTAGTTAATTTATCATTTCAAATTTAAACCTTCCCCGTGGGGTCGATATTTGGGACTTAAACAGAAAGTCTTATATTACTTGATAACGATACGTATACTTGCGTAGAATCCCAATCTTAAGAGTTTAATGTTATTTTTACTAAAATACCACATCAAGTTTTTGACATCGTTATAAAGCGGAGTCAACTTTATAAATTTTACACAATTATATTCTACCTAGATCATAGACCTTAATCACATTAGGTTGAGCATCATAAACCCTAATTAAGTCTAAAATATAGTTAGACATAATTAAACCTTGTTAGATCTTAATCACATTAGGTTTAACTCATAAACCTTATTTAGGTCTAAACCACAGATACCTTGTTAGACCTTAATTACATTAGGATTAACACCATAAACTTCAATTAGGTCTAACCCTAATTGGACCTAATTAACCACTTTAAGCCTTACTTACATTAGGCTTAATCAAATTTAAACCCAATTAGGTCTAATCTTAATTAGACCAAATTAATCTCATTAAGCCCTACTTTTTGTTGGGGGGGAGAGCACTTGTGGCTCTAGCAAGATATACAAGTATACCCAAAAAAGAGAACCCCCAAAATTAGTAAAAAAAAAGGAAAAACAATCGAAGTAAAAAAAATTCGTTTCAGAGTCCAACAGTGGAGCAAAAAGTAGAGTCAACTAGAGGAAGACAAGGAGGCATCTGCTTGAGCAAAGGGGGCAGCAAATAGAAGGCCATAATGCAGTAGGTGACCAGTAACCCAAAACATATAAGAAGTGAGCAGTAGTGAAAATGTCCCCCCTCCAAAAGGGAAAAATATAACACCTAGAGGAAGTCCTATAAAAGCCAAAATAAAATAACAACCCATTGTGCTTAAATAAGAGTTAGAAATAACAATGAAACTTAAGAATGAAACATCCAGCCAAGGTTTGAAGCATGTAAGTGATGGAACATCATAGTCCAACAGTCTCATTGCAGGCACCATAATGTACCTCAATCCACATTCCCACATCCATAAACAAACTTGATAGCAGCTAGAAATGCATGTAGAAAGCAAATGTAGGTTAATGTCTAACATAAGGAATATCCAAAAAAATTCATTAAGTAAGGGTTGTAGAGGGGAAGGTAGGGATAAACCCACCCAAGACACATGATCTGCATGCCTAACTAACCAGTCAACATGTGAATTCCCCTCTCTATGAATGAAACTTCAATGCACAACTAGGTGCTCTTTATCAATAAGAGCTTAAATTCTTATTAGCATACATATAAGATTCCAATGAGGAGGAGAAGCACCCATTAACAAATCAAAAAGTAGGTTAGAGTCGGTTTCAACTCTAAGCATAGTAAACTTGAAAGATTTAGCAATTTTTAAATAAAAAAACCCCTAGCATTCTGACAATAAGGGGCTCACACCTGCAACATAGGAAGCAAAATAATAGAAAAAATACCTCAAATGATCTCTAAATAGTCCATCTACACCAACAAACATATCATTCCAACTATCATCAAAATTGACTTTCACCCAACCAGGAGGAGGAGGCTTCCATCTAACTAACAAAGGGAGCCTTATCCTCTTATCTAGAGGTTTAATAGTAGTAGAGGCATTTATGGCTTAGAAAAATAGGTCAGGATATAAGTAGTAATAGAGGGAGTATGGGTGAGCTAGCATATTTATGACTATTCCTAGCATACCATGGAAATCAGAGTACCACCAGAGGGAAAGAGTACAACATTCCCCCAAATCTAGCATAGGTCTTCCATTCCCACAAATAGTTAATCAAACTACCACCATGAGTCCAGGAAATACCACAATGTAAGCCCAATTGATTTCAAACATTTATAAGAAAAGCACATTAAAAAAAGATGTATCTATAACTTTCCTCAAAATTCTTGCATAAAGGGCACATAGAAGCCAATCTTAATCCTTTAAGCTTCAGAATATCATCTAATGGGAGCAAAGAGAAGAAATAATGTTAAAGGAAGAAGGAGATGGAGGGGAAGAATAGTTTATGCCAAATCCATGAGCCCTAATACCAAGCAGGGTAAGAATGTAACTTTTCATAGATCATTTTACAAATAGATTGAGAGGAATTCTTCTGCCAAACAAGATAGTCTCTATGTGTAGGCTAAGTGGGGATTTTAGAAATATGCGCAACATTCAGTTCCCAACCAAAAAGCACTGCTTAGAAATATCCCAATCTCCTTGTGTACAGAGATCAGAGACAAGTAAATGATTAGTATGAGATGGATGTGTGTAATCGAGAAGAGTAGGCATTCCCCAATTTTCGGCTATTTTTTATTATTATTATTTTTTAATAAGATTTTAAAATTTAAATTTAGTATAATATATAATGTTATTTTAAATTTATGAAAATGTTATCCTTTATTTTTTAAAAAGATGAGACTGAGTAAACGTCATATATCTAATATTTTAAATAGTTGAGCACAATACCATAAATGATATATCATCTCGAAGGATGAACATATCACTTATTAGTAGGCTTAACTATCTAAACTTAAAAGTTTATGACTATTTTAGTCTGTGAAATTTATAGCCGATAAATTCACCTATCTGTGAAATTTATAGCCGATAAATTCCTTTATCTAATACACAAATTAGATAGGGTTTAGATTAATCTAGGTTCTTAAATTCCCTATAGAGGCAAGCCCCTATAATTAATTAAATCTTAAACAACCGAAGTCACCTAGAAAACTTTCGACAATGATCAGAGGTTTCATCTTCAAGAATTCAACGTTCAAGTTTCCAAAAGGAGATCACATGACATAAACTTAAATAGAGGAAGATCAAAATCAAAGTCTGGTCAGAAGACAACTTCCTTAAATTGTGGCAAAACTGGTCACATAAAGAAGAACTACAAAAATCCAAAGAAGATAAAGAACGTTAGTGCTAATGCTGTAACTAAAGAAGTGCAAGATACACTATTATTTGCAGTTCATAGCTCTGCTGATGACTGGATACTGGATTCATGGGATTCTTTCCATACATTTTCCCACCGGGAGTTCATGCGAAACTATGTTGCAGGTGACTTTGGGAAGGTATATCTTGCTGACAAAAAAGCTCTAACCTTGGTAGGGATGGGAGACGTTGATATTGCACTCTGTAACAAGACCAAATAAACTTTACAAAAGTTCGGGCACATTCCTAAGTTAAAGAAAATCATTATTTATGTTGGGTAGCTCAATGAGGGTGGTCATTAAGTAGTGTTCTCAAATAACATCGAGAAGGTTACTAAAGGAGCATTAGTACTGTCTCAAGGTAAGAAAACTGACACACTATATATGACTATATGTTTACTCAGGCTTGGTCACATGTGTCAGAGGGGCATGAAAGAACTTCAATAGAGTGAAAATCTACCAGATCTGAAGTTAGTCGCTCTTTGCATGTGTGAGAGTTGCATTATGGGGAAGCAGAAGAATGTCAGTTTCTTGGAAAGCGGCGAAGCGTCAAAGGCAGGAAAACTTGATCTTGTACATACAGACGTGTGGAGATCTTTTACAATGACATCTCTTGGAGGCTCTCGTTACTATGTCATATTCATTGATGACCACAATAAAAAGGTAAGGTTTGTTGATCTGTCAGAAGTCACAGTGCAAGGCAGTGATGGAAGTGACGAGGAGAGTGGGTCCTTGACACCCATTTTTATTCTTCCACAGACAGATGGTGGAAAATCACAGAGCTATAAATAAACTTTTCCAAATGAAAATTCGAGTAAGTGAGAGCTGACCATGAAGGAGGAGATGGATTCCCTGTCAGGGAATCAGGCTTGGGAGTTGACAAAACTTCTACCAGGGAAGAAGACATTGCACAACAAGTGGGTGTACCGGGTGAAGTCTGAGCTTGATGACAGTAAGAGGTACCAGGTTGTACTTATTGAAAAAGACTTTTAGTAGAGGTAGGATATTGCTCATGCAATGAGAGTTGTAAGCACATACATGAGTAAACCAGAAAAGAGTCTGGAGGTACAAGGCTATGATGACACTAATATGTTAACTAAGGGTGTTACTCTTGAGAAACTGAAGCTATACTCAGCTTCAGTTGGTCTTCTAGTTTGAAGACTGTGGCTTTGAGTTGTAGAGGTGAAGAATATCACGTTTGAAGAAAAAGGACGACGCAGCTAGTGAAAGATGCAGTAAGTGTGTCAGTCTCTAAGTAATAGATTTATTGCTAATATGGAAACTGATCCACTATACAAATTAACAGTTTCTCATGTTTGGCAGCAAATCAGATTTGATACTAGAAATTAATTGCTAAACTAATTACTCTTAATTCCTTCCATAAAATCTTTTACAGCTTTCCTTGCATGAATCCCGTCATCTAAGATTTGCTGCATATAAGAAAAGGAAATAATTGATGGGCTTTAAAACTTATTTGATTAATTTATTAATGTGCCTAATATCATAATGAAATTAATAAATAGACATGCTACAACTCTCCTAGTAATCTCTCTCGAGCTCTGGTTTTGCAGGAAAAGTATCGCAAGCCTCAAGCTTTCCTTGGTTTTATTTATCCCTGCATGGTTCACAGAGAGGAGAGAGAGGAAGAGAGAGAGAGTTTTCTCTTGTAATCGTTAAGGCGATCGACTGATGTAATTCCTTGTGTAATAAAATCAACTGCAACTCTGTAGACGTAGACAATTCGCTGAACCACGTAAATCTGTGTGATCTGCCGTGCGCTTCTATTTTGTGAATTTCTCATTCCAATTTAATGTTCTATTGCCGTCGTTTTGTCGCAACACAACGTGATTATTCTATTTTTTTTCAAAATGTCAAAACAACAAATTTCTGGTAATCATTACATTTAGGCTTCATTTGAACAAGTATTTATAGGCTTCGTTCTATTTTACAAAAAGAGGATAAATCGTAAATATTTGTTTGACTATTCAACTTTTCGAAATGTTTTCCCGTTGGAATGATATTTCAACCGTATTTTTTTATGTTATAAATCGCGAATAGGGTACAATATGTGAAATATAGCTTGGAAATAACTTTTCTAGGTGGTGAAATACGGTCAAACAAGCCTTGAAAAGAATTTTTCTTGGTGTTGAAATAACGTCGACCGAGCCCTTAGCAAAATCAAGTGATAAAAGGCAGTTTTTTGATCGAATTTTTTGAGAAATAAGATAAGAAAATTTTTGCCAAATATAAGCAATACGGCGTGGACCACACTTCACTTTTATAACCACCCCTAGCAACCTGGTACGTGCCAACCTATTTTTAAATATTTCATATCTGGATAGATCTGACCTGTGTCGGAGCGCGAGTCAATTCGTCGGAGTCGTGATTTCTTAGCCAGATTTCTGTAAGATATTTTACTGTGTACAAATGACCTTCAAAACCCACAACTTTTAAGTTCAGTAGATATTTTAAAAGAGCAATTCTTCGAAGTTGATTCACGGGGAGCGGTAGAATTTAAAATCCAAAATCCCAGCTACCGCCTCTCGCAAAAAGATCCCTCCTTTTGCGCTTCTCCTCTTCCCGCCCTCCGATCACATGTAATTGGCTGCGAATCTCTTCACTGGCTCAGAGGTTTCGACACACTCTAGGGTTTTGCCAGATCAAAGGTCTTGGCCATGAGCGCAGTGAACATAACCAACGTTGCCGTTCTCGACAATCCGGCGGCATTCCTCAACCCTTTCCAGTTCGAGATCTCCTATGAGTGTCTGGTGCCCCTTACGGACGGTATGGATCTCATTAGCTTTGCTTTCCTTTTCCCTTTGCTGGTTCTCTGCGCTTTCTCATGATGCTGCGTTTTTTAGCCTGTTTGAATCGATTAGGGTGGCTTTTAGGCCACGGTAATGCCACTGTGCATCTTTTCCGATTCGTGTGGCTTACTTGAGCACGAGAGGTCTGTGTATCGTGTATGAGCGAAAGAAATATGTAATGAGAGATGGCGATGATCGATTTCAGTTGGTCTTCCTGATGCGAAATAATTTCCTTGTGTTTGATTTGGGTTTCTGCTGGCATCTTTTGTCCCAACAGTGCAAGCTTGATCTCATGATGGCCACATATATCAAGGCATGCAAGAATGCTTTCAAGTTGCCGGAAGTGCTGTCAAATTCAGTAGATACTCTTTAGATGATATGGTTGTCCAATGCCTCAAACGTTGTGCATCACTCTAGGTGACTCCTTGAATGAAATAGGCTGTTAAAAAAGAGAAAAAAAAACATATCAAATATAAAATAATTATTTGTATGTTGAATAACTTTTTAGAATATGAACATGGAGCGATAAATTATCAAATCATCTAAGACGACTCTCTCTAATCTTGTCTATCATTGAAACGACACCAACTATTTCACTGATATATCGGTTTCACATTTTGTCTCCAAGTATAAACCACTCATCCACCTATGTATTCTCATCTAAACAACACCTAACTTAGTTTTATGTTTGTAACATGTATGGCTAGGGGCAATCTATTGTTGTTACTATCTATTTAATCTTTGTTATCATTCATGTTCTCTTTTTAATCCAAATTTCTCCTCCGAAATTGTGTTTCTCTATGTATTTTTTTAATTTATCATACGTAATTCTTCATCCTCGCACTTAATACTCTAGAATCTTAAGATCTTGTACTTATATTTGGCATGAATTTCTTAGTAGCACACATTTTTATTTCTTTAACTTTTGATTCTATTTTCAAATCATCTCATGTCAATTCATCGTCATAAAAAAACTAACTCATCATTAATGTTTGCAGTATTAGAATTATTGCTTCAATAAAGATAAAATTTTCATGTCATTGCCTGGAACATTAATGGAAAAGAACTTGATTAGCCATATCTTAATGATGATACTTACATTTAAGGAGTGTGAGGCGCTATGGCTTGAATTTGCATTGCAAGTGCACTATGTGAAACATTAGTTCGCTTTGACAAAATTAATTATAAATGAATATGCCTAGCCCTTAAAGTGTCATGTTCTAAATCTTTTTAATTATGCTTGATTTTAAACCCTTATCATGTTACTTTGGAGCAAACATTGCATGCTTGCCTTTTACATAACTACTTGGGGCTAGCTTTATTAATCCTAATTCTACATTCATTTTTGTTGAGTGCTACATGAGACGTTAATCCTATTTTGTGCCAATCTTCTTATGTGCATATCTGATTCTTGTATTATAGATTAATTCTTCCAAATATTTCTTTCCCAACTATTTCTTAGAAGAAGAGCTATTGTCATGATAGATCCTTAGATTTAACCATGCTCAACTTTACAAATCCTCATTATATTTTCATTTTGTCTACATGAGGTTGTTTTATGTTGTGCTAGTCCTTTTGTGCATGTTTCTAGTTTTTGCCATATTTATAGTTCATATTTCATCAAAATTGGTTCTAACTATATCAAACTATCCATTTGTCTAAAAGGATGCGTGAATCATAATATGAACATACATTGGTAAAACACATAACTTTAAGCATCTTTTTCTCATAGGTACTTATTCATTTTTAAATACTATCTGCTTATATTTAACATTTGATAATCATTATCATCAAAATACATTGCTACTTCACAAAAGCGGATCCATCTTGGAACTAACTTCATTCTTATAGTTTGATTTCTAGATATTCTTCCAAATCAAACAAGCAGATCAATGCTATGCTTTGATTTCAGCTTGAGTGGCGTGTTAAAACTATCAATTTTAACAATTGTTTATCTTCTTATGTACTTTTTCTTATTTCTGTTAAGTATAAAAATATATCCCAAATGTTTTATTATTTTAAATTTGCATAATAACGTTTAAAATGGTGGAGCATAAGGTAATTATAGAAAAGGGTTGGCACAAGGTCTATTGCTTACTAAATTCAATGTAAAAGAACATTAAGAGAGGTTATAGAGAAGTTCGGTACATTTTTGGTTGCGAATGGTCCCTATGATTTCTTGAAGTTGACGTATGATTCAGATCTCTGGTTATGGTAGTGCTCACAATCATTAATAGTTTGGAAAGAGTATCAAGAGATAAAAGTGAACAAAATAAGTGAGAAAATGGATTGTATAAAGAAAAAAGGGGGAGCAATGAATTTTTCATGTATAATCTCAGTTGTTTTACTCAGGTTTCATTTTTAGTGTTGGTCTTTACAAACATGAGCAACAAAAAAAAAAGTAAACCTTTTAAAATGTCAAGATAAACAACAAGTATATGATAGATTTGCAGCCATAAATTTGGTTAAATCCCTAATTCTAGATAAAGAACATGCAAGGTTGGGCCAGAATGAAGCATATGGCGTGTGGAGGTTTGAACATATTTTATCTGATTGGGCTAAAATGAAGCGTATGGCTTGCGGAGGTTAGAACATATCTTATGTTATGCCTAATGTAACTCACATCATTTGACAGTTACTTGGATTCATTCGTTCTCTTACAGCATTGAATTGTTAAAAAAATTACAAGGGGGAAGAGTATGCTTAGAAATTTAATGATAATTGATGACATGAGGAAAGCTTACACCACTATTGGTAGCAGGCTTGGAATTTCTCTTAGTATTTGATAAAAATCTGCTCTTAATCTATGGTTTGATAAATTGATAATAGAGATGGCAAAAATTTCGAAGAGCTGCATGTGTACAATGAAATTCTTTTTGCTATACAATGTGATTACAATGCCAATTTTTTTTTGAGCTATGCTTCGACATGAAGTTTACTGCATAAGTTGACAGCAACAGTCATGGCTATCCTTATATTGGTCTTAGGATAATTACTTTCTCAGATTTTCTGTTAACATACTCCATGATTTTATTTTAAAACCTAAAAAGATGTCTTGAGGAGTGGAGGAAGAGTATTTTGATTCCCATTTTTAAGAATAAATGGGATGTACCAGATTGTGCAAATTATAGAGGAATTAAGTTAATATGTCATACTTTAAAATTATGGGAGAGGGTAATTCAACATAGGTTAAGACATATTACAAAGATTTCACATAATCAATTTGGATTCATGTCTGACAGGTCTACTATGGAAGCTATTCATTTATTTAGAGGTTTGGAGGAGTTTAGAGATAATAAGGAGGATCTACATATGATTTTTATTGATTTAGAAAAATCTTGCGATAAGGTTCCAAGAGATATCCTTTGGAGAGTTCTTGAGAAGAAAGGGGTTGATATGACTTATATTCAAGTCATTAAAGATATGCATACTAGAGCTCTTACTTGTATTCGAACAAAAGAAGGATTAATCAACTATTTCCCTATTTCTATTAGATTACATCAGGGATTAGCTTTAAACCCATATCTTTTTGCTTTAATTATGGATGGTCTTACTGGACACTTATAGGAGGATGTACCTTTGTGTATGTTATTTGCTGACAATTTCCTTCTCGTGGATAAGATGAGAGAAAAAGCTCAGAAAAAATTGAATTTGGAGCTCTACTTTGCAGTCTAAAGGTTTTCGTTTGAGTAGTACTAAAATTGAATACATGGAATGTAATTTTAGTAGTTTTAGCTCTAGTGACAGAAATGTAAAATTGGGTGATCAAATTATTAAAAGGTGTGAACATTTTAGATATCTCGGGTCTATTGTTTAAAGTGATGGTGATATAGATGGGGATGTTATTAGTAGAATTCAAGTTGGTTGGCTGAAGTGGAGGAACATGTTAGACCTTTTTTTGTGATAGAAAAGTATCCCTTAGACTGAAAGTAAAATTTTATAAGATGGTAGTGAAACTCGTAACACTCTATGGCGCTGAATGTTGGCTTTTAAAAGAGAAGCATAGAACTAAGTTAAGTGTTGCTGAGATGAGAATGATTAGGTGAATAAGTGGCTTTAAACTTAGAGACATAATACAAAATGAATATATTCGTGATAGGGCTGGTGTAGCTCCAGTGACGGGCAAAATTAGGGAGAGTCGTCTTAGATTGTTTGACCAAATTAAATGTCAACCATTTGATGATCTGATTATGAGAGTAGATGTTTTATATTTGACCAATGTTAAGAAAGGCACGGGTAGACCTAGGAAGACATGAGCATATTGTGTAAAAAATGATCTGAATTTATTAGAATGAAATGAAAATATGACAATAAATATTACACAATGGAGAAAAGGATTCATGTAGCCGACCCTACTTAGTGGGATAAAGGTTTTATTGTTGCTGTTGTATTAGTTTCATTTTACCGAGCTGATATCTTTATAGGGAAAATTGGCTAAAACTTGCTTTGTCCATTTCTCTCAATTGATATTTTTACGTAAAACTATATATAAAAGAATTAGTAAGTACTTATTATGATGAATTTAAAGGTTAATGTTATTGTCTAAAATTTAAAATTTTTTATCTTGGTTGGTGGGTGAAGAGAGAGACCCTGGCATTCTCTTTTTCATGTTAAGTATATGAGTTTGCGGCACTCTAATTCTATGTTAAGCACATTAATTCATGGTTTTTTTCATTCCTTATTTATCACACTTAATACTCTTAACAATTCTCTTCAAATTGGATGATAGTTTTCAAGTTTATTTAATATATTTTTAAATGCATTGTTGCAATTTTTTGTTTTGGTAAATTTTCTAATGAGTTTACTTCCCATTTAAACATATGGACTTCAAGTTAACTCACTTTTTAAATTCTCTTGTATGAAATGTGACCCCTTCCATATATTTTGTTTGATCATGTTGCATTGTATTTTAGTAATGTTGATGACAAATTTATTGTCAGAGACTCACAATATATCTTCATAGGTCTTTTTCATTTGCTTTTTAAATCTTATTGTATAATTTTAGTTTATAAGTGTTTAAAGCAAGCAACTGCTCCACATTCAAATTTGGCACTTGACTTTGAGACACTGGGTCATTTCTTGTTTCTCCATATTTCTAAATTTGTTCTCAATAGTGTAGAATATGGTGAAGTGAATTTCTTATCCATTGATGGCTTTGCACAGTCAACATTAGTATAACCTTCAAATTGCAGGGTTTATATTTTGTAAGGTGAATCCTTTTTCAAGGTTTGATTATAGATATCTGAGAACTTTGTAAGCAATTTAATTATGATTTTTTTTGGTTTGTGCATAATTGACTTTTTTGATACAATAAAAGTTATGTTATGATAGGTGTGATTTTTTTTTCAACTAATCTTTGCTACTAAATGATGTCGACTTCTTTTCATTTTTTATTTATATTCTTTTTCTAACTTGATTTAGTTAGGGTTTCACAGATTTGCAGTTAATCATTCATATTTCTATGAGAAGATTCTATATTTTCTTAGGTTGAGAGAACAATATTAATTTTTTTATTATTATTGTGTGCTTTTATAACTTGAAAATATTTGAACTTGTCAAATTTTTTTGTTTCAAGTTCTATGATAAATTTTTTCTTATTAATAATTTTATTTATTGGTATCACATGTAACAATTTTATTATCATTATAAATAGTAGAAATGATTTTTAGTTTTTCTTACAATATGACGCTCAATAGGACACAATGGAGAAAAAGGATTCATGTCGCCGACCCCACTTAGTAGGATAAAAGTTTGTTGTTGTTTAGAATGTATGATGACGATTGAATGTTCTCCTTGGCTTTGTTTATCTCCCATTTCATAGATGTTTTTTGTGAAATAGCTAAACCATATCTCTGTGTATTGCTTGAGACCATCTTTTGCCTTTTTTAATTTACACATCATATTAAGGTGTTTAGAAGTGGACCATGTTTAAAGTTCAATTGTATGAATTGGCTATTATTTGTTTGAGTCATTTGAGATTATTATCAATTCTTTGAAAAATAATGTATGTTAGGCGTTATAAAATCTTAATTGTTTAGTGTTAATATAATCTATAATGATAGTCTTGGTGTTGTTTAAAATCTGCAGTTTGCCAAAGAAAAAGATGCTTTAAAAAAAGAGGCATTATGAAAATATTTGATTGCTGTCCTTAATTGTATAGCCTATGATTGACTTGCCCTACAATAATGAGGAAGCTATCTAGGAGTTTTTAAATGCAGAATGGGTTTGTTTTTCGTCAATTTGTTATTGAAAGACTTAAAAGACAGTTAAAGCTTTATGAAATTCTAGGATAAAACCTGCAGCTAAAAATAAGCAAAAAATAGTTTGAAATTTGAATAACATTTAAGCATGAGAAAAGAAAGCTTGAATTAAATAAGTTTTATAATTTGGTATTCGGTGTGAATAAATTATAGCTTTCTGGTTGGTTTAGGCATTGATCTATAATGTGTGTTGGAATGAATTTTTACTATTATATTGTTGTTATCTAACTATAGCATAGAATAATTGCTAAATCTATTAGCGAAGATGTTCCACCCAAAAAAAAGAAAAAAAGAAAAAATCAAGAAGCCAAGAAACTTAAAATATTTCATTCTTGAAATAGTGCAACAAGAGGTAGGATTATTCTTTTTATGATATCATCCCTGGTGAACTTAAAAATGTCAGGCTTGTTTTAATTTAAAAAATCCAATCTAATTTATAGTTTGTGGGGAAAAAAATGATTACTACGGTCTACAGTGGAAACATGTGATTTTGAAAAAAAGTGTGGAAACTAGATTGAATTGATTTTTTTAATTCATGCTCAACATGAAGATTACTATATTGAATTTGCAACATTTTTGGGCAAATCTATTTCTAAGACTAAGAAAAATAGTTATGGTGGGAGGAAATTACTTAATTCTTTTTCCTAGCTAGATTATATTTGTGGTTTTAGAGTCCAACTTTATTCAACCATTATAAGATTTGGTTTCGATTTTATAAGATTAGTGGTTGCCAAATTCAAGGTTTCATTCATTCATTCAAATCTAATCTTTCATACTTACCATCTTATACTGTTTTATAAAAATAGAATAAATCAATGGTTCCAACCGCTGCCACATTCTTTTCCTTCAACCAAGGGTACAAGCAGAGTTAGGAGGGGTGGTCAGTGGAGTGATTGGAGGTTGATATTTATACTCATCGATTTCATAGTATATGGTTTTTTTGTTGGGAGGTCAATATTGAGCAACGAAGGGCTGAATGTGATATTTGGAAGCAAAAGGTTTTTTTAAGAACAAATTGATGTTTTTCATAGCTGCCGGTGACTCACAAGATGATTCCAAAAAGGAGGCAACAAATTTTCTTTATCTTTGGTGAGTATATCTGATGAAGAAATTATGATTAAGTTTGGAGAGGCAATGAAACAAATAAATTTTGTAAGATTAAGGGTGTTGGGGTAGCTTGTGCTTATCCAGATAAGCTGTTTATCTGGAAATGCGGACCGCGGGGTTCGACCCGTGTTCCGCGTTTAGTGTAAAAAAACAACTGCGTTTTCCGATAAGCTGCTCAAACATAGTTTCCAAATGGTGAGGTGTCATTTTCAGAACGTTGCCGCTGCGAATAAGCTGTCCCAAACAGAGCCTAAAGCATGAATAATATTTGGATGAGCAAATAATTGTAATCTTGCTTTTGTATTCAGACTAGTGGATATTTTTTTCTAAGCTGTTGTGAATGCAAGAGGATCTCATCGAGCCACCCAAACTAATGTGTTCGTTTCTTTGTTCTGTTGTAGATTATTTTTTCATTCTTGTGTGAATCGCAACTTATAAGTGTGAATTTTTTCACAACATTATGGGCTATGAATAGTCTTTTATGATGTAGGAATAGTTGGGGTAACCATAGTTCAGGATGTACTACTTATTACTGAAATCAAAATTAATATAACTTGAGCCCTTGTTATTAACATATGATTAATGTTATTGTTTAGTAAATTCATTATTTTTGCTAAAACTCCATTAAATGCTTCGAAATGCCTATAACATGTGACCACATGTACTAACTTGCAGGTTCTAAACTATATGAAAACTTAATCAAAGCTTACAATATTTAATATCATTCAACTAAAATAAATGTCTTCTGAAAAAAAAAAAATTGCTTGATCAATGTTATGTCCCCGTGCTTCCATTGATTATCTACTCTTGCTTGACCTTAGTTTTTGTATCTTAAATCGGTGGAAACTTGATGTTTCCATGCATTCGAGGAGTGATTTGCCACAACTCGAAGTTTCCTTCCACCTAATAGACTATAATACTGTCTATTTTGGCTTGGAATTTTTTAGGGTCATGTACATATTTACCATTCAATTTTTATGTATTTACATATCTAGAACCTAAAATTTTCTTGTTACATTTATATGGCCAAAATATTTCATATCACATCAATAATACCACAGTTATAACTTCTAAAAAGTGAATACACTTTTTTTATTGATGGGTAAGTATTGAAGTTCAGGTGTCTGATGTGTAAACACATGACTTAAGTTGGCGCTTTAACATGTATTGTCTGTATAGCTTCTTTTTTTATGAATAAATTATAAAACAAGCATGTGGCAGTTGTAACGGACGAATAACCTTTACTCTCTCCTTTTATAAAATTGATGGATTTCTATTATGTATGCTTGGGCATATTGTATAAAGAATGATATTAATCTATTAGAATTAAATGAAAATACGACACTCAATAGGACATAATGGAGAAAAATAATTCATATAGCCGATTCCACTTAGTGGGATAAAAACTTGTTATTGTTGTTATTTTTGTTGTATCATAACAATATTAAAATGTAACTAATAGAAATGTTATTGCTTGTTTAATATTCATCAAGATAGTTTGGTCCATTATATTTTGGTAAGCTTATTTTAATATGCTTTGAACTTTATTTATTTTTTATGAGTTCAACCTAATTAAACTATAATATTTATATATCTTCATCTAAATCATATTGGCTAGTTTTTTTGGTTATTTTATATTTAATTTTTTTTTTTACTTTAGGCAGGTACTCTATGTATGATTAATGATGTCAGTTTATTTTGTTTTATTTTTTTATATTATACTCATCGTGTCACCATGAGCATGGATCTTCTTTGATATGGTATTAGAGAGGAATGACCCTTAGTTCACCATGTAGGCAGTCTTGCTTGTGATTTGTTATGCTCTATTTACATTTCTCGCTCATGCAACATACACACTTTTCTCCTTTTATTTGTGTTTCTCATATTCTGCTCGTTGCATCTCCTTGGGTGTTCTCTCATTCCCCCCATCGATAGGAAACAACCTTGATGGCGAAAAGAGAACGTGGAATGTCGATCAGCAAGAGAGTGAAGCCATGCATGAGCAAAGGAGCAAATGTGAACTGCTTTGTAACAAAGTATACAACGAAAATGAGCAAGTACAGGAGGAGACATCGTCAAGAGCGAGACAAGGGGAAACAAATTTTGAAGCCTCGCAAATGGGGCATGGTTATAGCGTGGAGAGTCGTGCCAGAGTCAATTTGAGCTGGCTGATTGTTTGCAAGCTGGAGCATCAATGTTGATGATTGAGCACAAGAGTGTTGTTTGTGTTCAACAAGTATGCTTGGGTTTAACTAAAGATTTATGTTCAACTGCATGCTTGTCCTTAGAATCTTGCACACTTGTTGAACAACATAAAAACTCTCGTGCTTTATCTTCGATGCCAATGCTCTAGCTCACAAATGATCAACCTGTTGAAATCCACTCTGACACTGGTCTTGTTCTACCACACTACAACCAGTCTCTCGTTTGAAAGGTGTTGAAGCTCGCTCCTCGTTGCCTCACTTAGTAGGGCTTTGATGCTCTTGAGCTTGATGCCAAACATCAATCTCACACAGAAATGCCTCCCTCGCTTGCTCGATGTCGTCTTCTTCTATATTGTGAGAAATGGAAATTGAGTCAGATCTGCCCTTCTCGGAGGTCGTTAGCAGCTACTCTTTCAAATCCATTCCTGCTGCTGCTGTCATCAACGGTAGAACAGAACTCCTTGGGCATCCGTCCATTCTTGCTTCTGGAGTTCAGGAGTGAGTTTCCTAGACCGATTTCATTTTGTCTTTGTTGCACACCCTGCTGTGAAACGTTTGAGGTTTGCTCTTTCGCTCACACCGGGCTTCCCTCTCCACCAACCGACATATCATGCTCTCTTTTGTTTCGCGTTGAGTGGGGGGTTTTGTCTCCTCTTAAGCACATATCGCTCATTTTGTCTCCTCTGTAATTGTAACACAAAGTTACATGGGATTTTTGCATAATTTGAGTTAAGTCTTTGCTACGACTCTTTTTTTTAATGTGGTCAATACTTTTCATTCTACTCTTAATAAAACTCTTCAATGCAATTTATACTGTGAAATTCATTGTTATCAATTTTTTTTTTCTTTTTTGATTTATGTCCGTTCACAATTTTGTGAATTCTCAATGCAGAACACTACTTTTTTAATATAGCATTTCTATATAATAATGACACCATCAAACTTTCTAAATTTCAAATATCCAATGATGCTATTATTACTTGGTTGTTCAATAGTTGTAAACCTTTTGAACGACCTAAGTTAAATGTGTCATGACTCAATAAAGATGTCATGAGACTTTATTCTACTTATTTTCGGGAAAGTAATATGTCTAGTATTTTCATTCTTTACTCTTAGATTCTCTCTCCTTAAAAGTAAAACTTTCTTTCCCCATGTTCATTTTATTTGGAATTATCTTCTGAAATATTATTAGGAAAGAACTCAATCATTGATATCTGTTTTTCGAATAGCGATGATATTGTTTAGTATTTAAAATGACATGGCTTCAGACAATATTATTCTTACTTGCTTCCTATATAATCTTAAACTTTCCATTGTCACAAAGATAATGCTTTATTATTCTATAAAATAAAATATGAGATCTTTTTTTATTTGACATACTTTCAAGAAAATAATCCCCCTCATATCTGCACTCTATTTTCATATATTTTATCGATGAAATGATAATAATAGTTTTTTGCGCAAGAATGGGATTAGTCCTTCAATACTATCCATTATTGATCCAACTCTCTAACGTAGGCAAAACAATGTGTTTTTTTTTGGTTGGCAAACTTCTCTCCAGCTTTTAGTCTTCGGACAACATAGTTTTTAATATTGTGATTGCCTTCTTTTGGGTTCATCAAGCCACATGTTTTTTTCCTTGTATTTGTATGCTCGACTAAGTTTAAAATTGTGCAATTAGATATTGAAGCAGTTTGCATCTGTGCGCGAGGTGTAAGCGTTGCGTCTTTTTTAGTAGTAAGCTTTGTAATCATTAAATTGTGCAAAACAAGAAGTATCATGTTAAATTTAAATTATGTAATAAGAAGTAACATTTTTACATTCTAAAATATTAATAGGTTAAAATATAATATATTACCATGCTTATATGGTAAAATAAAATAAAATTTTCAATTAAGAAGTAATTTTTAAACATCCAAATTTTAAATCGTAAAATAAGAATGATTATATAAACGCCAAAGTATGACATAATAATCTAATAATTCAAATAAGTTTGATACAATTGTTCTCTCTCATGCTTCTATTGCTACCCATCAAAATAAAAATATAGCACGATGCTATGGTTAGAATTTCTAAATTCAAAAGTCTCCATCAATTTTATTACTTGATGAGCTTTCATTAGAACCATTAGTCTAACAATTTATATTTTTTCCCTCTTTTGTACACCATTGTATTTATGTTCTCTCATTCCTCATTTTTAAATTTCAATTTTCTTTCTCTTAAGCAATATTAATTTATAATAATATTTATTAAATTTTAAAATAAGGACTATTGACGATAACATCAGTTTTATTCCCAGTTGTGTATTACATTGGTAAGGAATTTTTATTAGAGTTATTTTTTTATATTTATTTAAAGAAATCTATAGATCTAACTATGTATATCTCATTAGAATTGAGACGAGGCTCTCTTTGAGGTGGGCCTCACATTATGTGAGGCGCATGCCTCTTGTAGGGATGTAAAAAAAAACATGTTGTTTGCAAATAACTCATGTTCAGCTTGTTAAGTAGGTCGCGTTTGATTCATTCGTTAAGTTAGCGAGCTAAATGTTAATAATATTTTTTAGCTTAATTTATAAATAATTAGAACATGAACAATTATTATTTCGTTCGTGTTCAACTTCATTTGATTTGAAATAATTAACTACTTAAGTGATAATGCTTGTTTATACACTTTTATATTAATTTTTAAAATTGTATTTAAAAAATACGACATGACAGATTTGCATGGTATAAATGTAAAAAATAATGTTTAGGTGTTAGATATATGAATACATAGGATTTGGTTGGTATGTATGTAAATACCCAAAAAATATGGAGAACAATCTAATGGTCCGTGAATCATTCATGAGTAACAAATATTAGTAGTCTTTTCTTTAGATTTTCTCTTATATTTGTTTAGTACCGCATCAAAGGAGAATTTTGGTTATAGCCTTTTAATTCATATATCCCCAAGCCCACGTGGGAATTCTAGTTGTTGAGCTCAAATTGAAACCATACTTGAGCCAATTCAAGCAAATGAGTTTGAATGGACTTGAATATGAATATGTTATTCATGAGTTATCTACAGAAGCTCATTTCAAACAAAAAATAAATTTCGAGCAAGTCAAATGCGTACAAGCTTTGGGCTTGCTCAAACTTAGCTTTTTACACCCCTTCCCTCATATGTACCCATAAAGGAGCATGTCTCATTGCAATTTTTTTAAAAAGCTGCTAAACCATACTCTTGACCAGTTAAAATGCTAGTGTTGAACATGTTACAATTTTTTTGCTTTTGTACTCAACCTCGTATGCTTATACATGCACACACTTGCTTTGTGTTAAGAATATACATGACTTCATTTTTAACAAACCTATTATCTATTCACAGGCTTACCAAGACTCATAACTACTTCGTAACTTTATATTCCTCATTCATTTTTTCATAATCTCAATTTGAGGAAGATAATTGGCTGATATATTGAAGCTGATGGAATCTACTACATGTATAGATGCCCCTTTTTTGCTTTAACAAAGGATATAAAACTTATTATCGTCTTGCTTGTTACATATGTGCTTTGGATGAAGTCATTTCCAGTGAGACCGCACCTTTTTTTATCTTTATTTGAGGTACCTTCACGACTGATTCCATTTTTTGCAAAAGCGCCCACTTGCCTCCTTGCCTCTATTGTTTTCTTTGCACAACCTCATTCACCTTTTAAAGTATCACCTTTTAAATTTTGACAATTTTTTTAGGTAGCATTTACCCATCGCTCTTTGAAAAGGTTTTCAACAATTGTTGCCTATCCCATTCATTCTTATGTGCCATTAAATCAATTATTTTTTCCTCTGTAAATTTTCATTGTCTTTACCATCTCTCTATTTCAAAAAGTTATCAAAAGCCAAAATTCTTTTTGGTAATAGGCTTTATATATTAAAATGAGCGCTCTACGTAGTCATCATGGATGATGTCTAGTTGGTCTCTATTTGGGTTCAAAAAAACTCACTTGGACTTCACCGTTGAATTTCATGATGATTTCTTGATTAATTAATATAAAGCTTGATTGATTGCCAAAATGTTAACATATCTTTGTGGGATAATTTATTTTAACACATCCCCCTTGTTGCTTGATTTAATTCCATACAAATTCTTTTATCTGTGGCCATCAATCAAGGTTGTTATTTGTCATAAATGGATGTGAGTAATGTTTTCTTTATGGTGATTTGAATAAGATTGTTTATATGAAGCAACCACTTGGTTATGCTCTTTAGGGGGAAACCACATAGATTTACTCGAGAATGTCATTTATGGGCTTAAATTCGTACATTGTTGTTTAGAAAATATTTGTAAAGTTATTGCCTTCTTCACAATAGACATCCATAAGCTCTACCATATTGGTTGTTCATGTTGTTGATATTTTATCAAGAATGACAAAAAAGTGTATCTACTAGCTAAAGATCTTGAACATTTAATATATTTTCTTTGAATTGAATTTGCTTGTAAAAGGGAGCTCTCACTTCTAGAGGAAGAAGCTACAAATATTTTTGAGGAAATTGCTATTGATATTCTCGTGGATATTCATATCATTTAAAATAGGATAAATTCTTTGATGATCTATTTTGATATCAAACATTGGTAGGAAAGTTGATTTATCCAACCATAACTAGGTTTGATATTTCATATATTGTCATAGCGGCAAGTTAGCATATATTAAATCCAAAATAAAAGCATTGAGAGCATGAGTGGAACTGGGTTATATATAAATAGTAAAATTTATATAATTTTCTAATGTAGTCTAGGAAAGTTGATATATTTTACTTGAAAAGATGTAGACATTTGGTGATTTTTCCCAGCCTAAAAAATAATTTTGGTTCCGCCTTTGATTGAGAGCTTAGTTTTTGCAGGGAAGTTAATCTCACAGAAGAAAATGTTGTTATAGCCTATACTAGATTATTTGTCTAAGTTTGCCACTCATTTCATTAGTTCGTTGTAAAAGATTGATAGTTTATAGAAGTTGTGGGATATCATTCTTTCTCTTGATTACATAGCAAGTTGGAATTGCCTGATAATACTCAAGCTCGACGGGATATTAAGTATATGTATTTTTTTTTATATTAAGTGGATAGATGATGCTCTATATTGAGTTAGTGGTGTAGTTTTATTTCGCTATGCCTTGTATTCTTCTTCCTATTATAAAAAGTAGGCTTTTTAGCAAATGATACACAACTTTCCTATTATAAATAGTGGGTTTTTTAGCGAATGATACACAACCTTCACTTTTTAGAGTTGAACACGGTTCTTTCTTTCCTTTTAGCAATAATTTAAATTGAGAATTAGTTTGTAGCAACTATAATTAATCAGTGGTAGAACCTTAAAAGGAAAATAGTACTGTAGTTGGTTTATTCTTAAGGAAATGCTTATGTTGAATCAAGTTGGGGTTTTTGAGCGCCAAGTGCTCTGGAAGGTTTCCATGATTCTTTGGCATTGATCCTCCAATTCCAATAAATTGACATATCTAACACCTAAACTCTACTTTTTACATTTATACCACCCAAATCTTTCATATCATCTAAAAAAGATTACTTTTTTAATATTTAAATGTGAAATACACATTTTCATGCATAGGTAAGGTGGCGTATACCTAAAGTTAAAATTTAGGTGTTAGATATGTAAATACATAGGTATTAAGTGGTACGTATGCAAAACTTCCCCTTATTTAATGAATTCATTTGAACTTTGTTTTACTTCCAACACTACCTGTATTACAAACTAAAGCAAAAATCCACATCCTTGACTCTCAGATCTAGAATGGAAACTCATATATGTCGGCTCTGCCGAGGATGAGAAATACGACCAGCTTCTCGAGAGTGTGCTCGTCGGTCCAGTCAATGTGGGGAATTACCGGTTCGTCTTTCAGGCAAATTCTTACAGACCTAAAACCTTCAAAAATTGGGAAATTTACATACTTATTACAGAATACTTTTGTATTTACATACCTCAGACCTAAACTTTCTTGTTTACATAAATAGCACATTGTGTTTTAAAACTATGCATGAAAGTATGTATTTCACTTTTAAAAAATGGTATTAGTGTTTTTTTTTTTTGATGTGATATTAAAGATTTGTGCATTGTAATTATGAATGTTTAGGTGTTAGATATGTAAATATTTAAGAATTGGGTGCTTCCATTTTTGCTTGTGGCTGTGACCATTTTCTTATTCTACTTTCCAGGCAGATCCGCCAGACCCTTCGATGATCCGTGAAGAGGACATTCTTGGTGTGACAGTGCTGCTTCTGACCTGCTCCTTCGTTGGCCAGGAATTCATAAGAGTGGGATACTATGTAAACAACGATTATGATGACGAGCAACTGAGGGAAGAACCTCCCACCAAGGTTTTGATCGATCGAGTTCAGCGGAACATATTGGCTGACAAACCCCGTGTCACTAAATTCCCGATCAATTTTCATCCTGACAGCAACGAAAACGGAGTCCAGCCTGCTGTAAATCCTTCGCCTGAAGCTATCATTGGTGATGAACTGGTGAATGAACCTGAGCTGGAAATGAGGATGAAGTTAGAGGCTGGAGTTCAGCCTGGTGTACATCCTTCACTTGATGCTGACAACGGTGATGGGCATGAGAGTCGCCCTGTACCAGATTCGAAGAAGATAGAAGTGTAAGACCATAGGCTGAATGTCAGTTTCTGTGGAACTGTGAGCCTCTTCAATGGGTGAATTAATTTTCTGGTGGTCTTATCAAGCTTAACTTCTGTGATCATAAAATAGGCAGGTTTTCTGTAAGTTGAGCTTATGAAGGGAAGCTTAATGGGGCCATTTAGGCTTATTTTCTTACTATTTGATTACTCAGTTTTTTTGGGGAGAGTTATTGAAGGAAAATGTGAAAATGTTCCAATCGACACTTGGGATTCAAGTTTTGTTTTTAACTTTTAGTGATATTAATGTAGCTGGTTGAATTTATCTTGATTGATTAAAAATAGTTTTTTTTGGTTGCTGGGCATCTATTTTCTTTGTTTATGATTGTAAAGGCTACATTTAACAGGCAGCCATTGAATGATATGATGGGATATTTAAACTGAGGGGCAATTTTACATACATATCAGTGTTCTTATGTATTTAAATATCTGACTTCTAATTTTTTATATTTATATTTGGAACGCTTTGATTTTATAAACCGAAACTGTGTACCATACTCTTAAAAAGTAAGTCATATTTTTTGTGATGTTTAAAATTTATGTTATGCATGTAAATATGAAAGTGTGTTCGATATATTAAAAAGAAAGGTCAAATAATACATGTTTTTTTTTTATAAATATGTGTATTTTAATTATATTAATTAAAAAATATCCTGCTTTAATAGTTGAGGATCAATCCATTACATAAATTTTGCATATTTCAGAATAAAAATATAATGTCTGGCAAAAAAGAACTTATATTGATTGATTCAATTCAAGTTAACCAAATATCTATTATCTGCAATAGAAATAACATACTTTTCAATAAAAAATTATGTTGAACTTGAAAATCGACAAGGGCTGGTGTGGCCGGCTGTAAAAGGAGCGCATTGCAGTTCTTGTGAAGGAGTTTTAGAAATCCAGGCAGTTGGCCAAAATAATTTCAATTACGATGCCTTTGTGGCATTGTAATTCATTGTATAATTCAATTTCAATTTATTTGAAATCATTGGTTCTATAAAGTGTAGCCCGTTATTGCTAGCCAAAGCTCGCTTAAGGAATTAATATGAAGTCATGATGATTATCACAATTTAATTTTCGAAGTTATTTCAAATAACTTATATTGGTTGTATAATGATTTTACATGGTTTGACTTGGAGCTTATATTCACATCAAAGTGTTCATCACATCGAGGATTCACGCACAACTTGCACCAAAAAAATTTCTTACACTTTAAGGTGGAGAAACTATAGAAAACATTTTTACATTGGAGTCACCTCCCATATATTGAACATCCCTTAGGTCTTCCTTCTCAGGAAGGGTAACTTCAACAGTTCTCCACCATAACACTAAATCATACTATAGTAAAATCATGGTTTGGCTGGTACTATCTTTAAAAAGAAATCTGCTTATTTTACTTCAAATACTTTTAGGCTGTGGAGGAAGAGAGCTCTGGACATTCTCTAAGATAAAAGAGGGCAAAATCAACAATTTTTCTTCAAGGATAATAAAATATTCTCAACCATTCTCATTTTTTGGTGATAATATAATTCAACATATGCTCAAGTTTTCTTTTAAACATTCCAATTATTATAATTTTGATCAATCAACTCTATTATATGATGAGCAAAAGCTTCAACATAGTTTCTTCTATTCATTGATTGAAGGTTTTGATGGCATTTGCAAATTGTAATAATCTTTGACTATTAGCCTGCCGCTTCACCACTAAACAATTTTTTTATCAAATAAGAACACAATTTTGTATGTTCATTGTTAATGAAAATAATTTATATTTTAAGATAATTTCAAATAAGGACCTAATCACTTAAAATTTATATATAGACATCAAATCTTCTCTTTTTCATACATTATAAACTTTGAGCAGAAAAGAGTTATATAGAATGATAAAACTGTTAAATCATCATCCATTGCCACCCATTTTCCTTTCTGCAACAATCACTAGTGTACACCACTAATATACTTATGAATCTTCGACTAAATGATTTCATATTCCATCATTTAAAGTCATCAACATGATCTTGGCTTCATTAGCAGTCCAGAGTAAACATACTTATTCAAGTACATTTTACACGTATATCACTGGATTCTTATGCATTTACATATCTAACAAATATATATATATATATATATCATCTTATTTATGTAAAAATAAATTGCATTTTCTAATTTAAAAGTTTAAAAAGTAATAATTTGGATGTGATATGAATTTTGGGTGATATAAAATTAAAAAACAAAGTTTAGGTGGTAAGATATGTAAATGCATAGGAATTTGAGGGTAATTATGTAAATGCCCCATTTTTGGTGATGTATCTTTGGTTCTATAATAATTATTTGGTGAACCCCTTTATTTCTAATTCTATTAAATAATTAATTCCTTTTTTCCGACAAGATGAGCGTTTGAATCTTCTACCTTAAGATTTTACATTTTATTTTCAACCAACACATTAAAATGTACTTGAAAATAGATATTACGTATATTATTTCACAAATAAAAAGAAAGCTAAACTCATCTCTCTGTTTGATATAATCGAGCATCAATAACAATCTTGAACTTCAAGAGTTGATTCGAATTTTTAACGTTATTTTCACACAGAATTGAATAGAAGTAAAACTACTATGATTTAAACCTGTACTTTTATATACTAATGGTCAAATTAACCTTTATTGGCTTTTAGATGATTTTTTTTTACTACTCAAAAGGTAGAAAAATAAAATAAAACTCAACTTCAAAATGATCATAATGAATAGGCAGAAAAAAGGGGATCTTTATATTTTTATGCTAATATGTTTTATAACCCCTTTTTTCATTAACATTATATAGGAAGATTTACGTACAAACCACTCAATTGTTATGTAGGTCAGCGACAATAAAAGTAATAATTTGGTGTATTAGCATTGAACAAAGATCTAGAACACACAAAAATAAAAGATAAGTAAGCATGAGGAGACATCTCAAATTTTATGTGGGAAACCCTAAGAAAGAGAAATAATCACGATTTCTGGCCCAGTTGAAATAATCTATTATGTAATTATGAGTAGATTAACTCACTATTATCAAGCAATAGTAAAGATCAAGTTACAAAGGTGATATACAATGGTAGTTCACAATACCTGCTATAACATGTTGCTAAGGTCATAGTCGATGACTATGAAGGCGATAGTCCACCACAAATGTTGTAGATATTGATTGTAGCACGAGTTTATTGTAGAGGTTGTAATTGAATGATGTGGCAGTTGACTATGTAGGCCCTTAATGATTGATTCGGGAGCATTGGTTGGTCATAAAGGTCGTACTTTGAAGCTGCAACGGCTGTGAGCAACATAGTTTCCAACTGGAGTTGGGTAGGCCACAGTGGAAAATTATAGTGACGGTTACAGAGACAGAGTTGGGAGCCACATGGGCTTGGGACCACATTGGTGGTAGTTGTCCACATAAGTCATAGTGCTTAGTTGTGATGACATCCGTAGGCCACAACGACTAGAGTCATGAGTTGTGCAAGATGTGAGCCACGTAAGTCATATTTGTTCACATAGGTCATAGTGGTAAATTATGATGACATTCGTAGACTGTAGGTGTTGGAGTTAGGAGTTGCTCGAGTTATGAGCCACACATATCTTAGTTGGTCATGAAGACTACAGTGGTGAGTTGTGATGACGTTCGTAAGCCACAAAAGTAAGAGTTAGGAGCTGCACACGCTGTTATCCATTTAGGTTCTAGTTATTCATGTTGGATGTAGTGATGGGATACGATGACATACATAGGCTGCAAGGGTTGGAGTTAAGAGTTGCATGAGCTGTAAGTCTCGTAAGTCGTAATTGGTCACATATGTCATAACTATGAGCTGAGATGACATTCCTAGGTCATTGAGGCCAAAGTTGGAAGCTGAAATAATGTTCATAGCCCATAGAGGGTAGAGTTACTAGTTACATGAGCTATGAGCCACGTAGGGTGTAGTGGTGTCTGTAGCCTGAATAGGTCAAAATTGGGGGCTGCGGAAATTATGAGTCATGTAGGTCATAATAGTGAGTTGTGATGATGTCCACAGGCCGCAAAGGTAGGACTTAGGAGCTGCATGAGCTATGAGCCACTTATGTTGTAGTTGGTCATATAGGCTATAGTGGTGAGCTGCGATAACATTCATAGGTCGCAGGTGGTGAGTTCGGGAGCTGCATGAGCTATGAGAAAATAGGCCAAAGTGGGTCATATATTTCGCAATGGTGAGTTATGATGACATTCATAAGCCATCGGGGACAAAATTGAAAGCTATATTAATGTTTGTAGGTCGCACAGGCTGGAGTTAGGAGCTGCATGAGCTATGAGTCACGTAAGTCGTAGTAGTGATTTATGATGATGTCCAAAAACTACAAGGGCTAAAGTTGAGATGTGCATAAGTTGTGATCTAGGCAGGTTGCAGTTGGTCATATAGGTTATAGTGGTGAGCTATGATAACAACTGTAGGCCGCAGAGGCTGAAGTCCTGATCTGCATGAGTTGTGGACCACATAAATATTTAATGGTCATGTGGGTGGCAGTGGTGAGTTGCAATGATGTTTATAGTATGTAGAGTTTGAAGTTAAGAGCTATGTTAGCTAAGGGACACATGGGTTATAGTTAGTCACATGTGTGTTTGTGTGTGTGTGTTTGTGTGTGTGTGTGTGTGTGTGTGTGTGTGTGTATATATATATATATATATATATATATATATATATATATATATATATATATATATATATATATATATATATCTATATATATTCTAGTGTATATTTTTAAATGGAAATTTATTTAGTTTAATTTGCGGTTGCTTGTTTTCACTTGTGAGGTTATAGGCTCAAATCCCTTGGTCTTCCAGAATATAAAATATTTTTGTTTTCAGAGTCAGTGATGCCAGAGCCTGAGGCCGAGACAGGGTTGTGATCGGAGGTCGAGGCCAAGTTGGTGGTTACAGTAAAAGAAGAGATGACGTGTAGTTGATTGGATCCCGACACAATGACATTGTTGGTGGTGGCGACAAGTATCCAAAGGCCGTGGACATCGGCAGCGAGACAAGTATCCAACAATATAGGATCAAATGATGAGAGGCTTGAGAAATTTCATTGACAACGGAGGTCCACGTCATTAATCTATGGACATGGATGATGAGCTACCATTTCAGTGAGCTGGGGGATTTTGGATCATAGGTTGGAAGGCATGAAAGATTTAGTGGATGGTAGAGAGCCACATCAACGATCTCTTGGTAAAACCATTATTGGATAGTTTTAAGATTATTTTTTCTCTTTTGTCCATTTTAAGGATTTTAAAAAGGTCAGAAAATCAAGAAAAAGGGTAGAGTCTCCAATTCTGATTTTGTGCGATCAATGAAGCTCCCATTCAGCATTGCTGCTGCCCACCTTAGAGTTCCCAACCTATTTTTTGTGTGATCAATGGAGGACCACTTTAGTGATGTTATTTCTCATATCAGAGTATCTCAAACTTATTTTATAAGATCAATAAAGCACCCCTTTTGTGTTATTGTTGCATATCTCTGAGTCTCCTAACCTTTTTTTTGTGTGATGATTAGAGCTCCTCTTTGACGTCGTTGTTACAATTTTTGGAGGGGATATACTACACTAATATTACGCTTTCTCTGGGAGATTTCTAACGTTGTAGTTATGATTTTTAAATAATTTTTTTTTGCACCGTTGTTGCACTTTTCGGAGTAGATTTTCTACTTTGATGTCATGCTTTTTGAAAAGATTTTATGTGTTACTATCATGCCCTCTGAAGGAGATTTGTTGTGTTGTTATTGTTCTTTCTGGATGAGATTTTATGAAATGATATCATGTTTTTTGGAGAAAATTTTATGCTCTGCTGAGATGCTAATACTGGAGAATTCAGTCCCCTTAAAAAATCAGAGGAAGTACCAAAATTTTGAGGAGACAATGTCAATACTATTTGAAGATAAGACAACCTTTTCTTTGATGGATTAACATGCAAAGATCAATTTTATCGTTGACAATCACAAGAAAGATAATGACCAAAGGAAAATATGTTGAGATTTTCATACCTATTTTACACTAATTTTGATGATATTGCACTTTAAAGAAAGATATTTTTGATGTTTTGTTGCAGGTATGTTGGATTATGATCGTTGGAGCAAAAGGATGCAAAAATGAGCGAATTTGGAGCAAAAAGGACAAAAATATGAAGATTTGATCTTGGGCGCCGACAGTGGGTTTGAATCTGCCGACGACGGGTTTTTCCCGAGAGTCCAAAATAAAATATTTAGAAAGCCGCCGACGGCGCCATCGAGGTTGCTGATGACGAGCAAGTCGGTTCTCTCAACAGATGCATTGAATGTGGACAATTTTTGAAGGGACGCTTGGGCAACTCTTGAGAACTTATCTACAACTTTAAAAGAAATAATTTGGAGGTAGAAAACGGTGTGTCCACGGGTGTCTGCCGAGTCTTTGTTGTTTGTGATGCCCATTAGAGTGTAGAGAGTGGTTAGTATTGTGAGGAATTCTTTGAGAGATTATATGAGTGGAAGGAAAGTAAGAGATTTCTCCCTCCTTGCCGCTTCGAAGGAGAATTCTATGTGTTGTAAAGAAATGAAGTGATTCAGAAGAACTTCGAAGAGTTTGGTTGGGGAGAAATTAGAGATAAGTGGTTTTTATTTATTGAAGTTTGTATGAATTTGCTTATATATATAAATTCCAAGTTTTTTTGTATCTTCTCCATGAGTTTTGATTAGTTTTCTCTGTCTTTCTCTTTGTTTTGAGATTTTGTGAAATGATGATTTGAATTGGTTGTGCCATGAAAATGTTAAAGGAGTTGTGATGATCTTTTCACTTCAATCTTAATTTAGTTTTAATTTGGCCAATTTATTTGTTAAAATATGTTGAGTTTTACAACTAAAGTGAAGATTACATCCAAGATTTAGGGAGGTCAAATTTTTTAAAAATTGGGTGCAAATAAATAGGGAAATAAAAATTATCGGGCATAGAATTAGAGATTTCAGAGTGATAGACTAAAATCCTCAATTCAGTCCTATGATTTGGATGCTGAAGTGTAGATGTTAGCCCTCAGGCAAGGGGAACGTGGGAGCTCCGAAGTGAGAGCCGGTATCCTCTCAGCCTAGCCACGGATTCAGTAACCAAGCATAGAATTAGTCAATGTTCTTTATGTCTGGCCCAAAGGGTAAAGAATATGTATGCTCCTATTTGGCACAATACAATTTGAGCTGATTCAATTTATTCATTCACTTAAATTTCTTGACAAGAAGAAGGATGCTTTCTTATATATTTAACTTCACATTAGAAATTTTATTAGTAGAATTAGTTAATTAAGAGTTTATTAAAATTACATTTTTTATTTCAATTGCCTATAAGTGACAAATATGCAATTTGAATTATATTGTTGTGATTAAGTATTGTTTTTTTAAATCTTAGTTTGTAGCCTCTAATATTACCCCATGTGGGATCGATATCTAGGACTCAATTAGTGCTCTATATTACTTCAGCGATACGTATACTTGCATTGATAAATGTGACTTTGCAATTATTAAATATTTTATACACATCTTTATAAAATCTATAACCGTTATCAAGTTTGTGGCTCTATTGTCGGGGATTTAAATCTTCTAGCAGCAGTACCAAATTCTTTATTTTTAAGAATATATAAAGTCACTATCAAGTTTTTGGCTTCATTGCCGGGGATGTAAAAATTAGATTTTAAAAAAATCATAATTAGAGTAACAGACAAATTAAGACTATTAGAAAACTTTTACTTGAATTGCAACTTACTTTCATATTTAGTTAACTATTTTTCTATGTACTGATTTCAATTGTATGCTTAAATTTGGACCTGCAAATCTTATATCCTATGATTCAGAATTAGAACGCACTGTTAGGAGAATTAGAAAACTAAGAAAAGAACCTAGAAATCCTGACACAATGAAAAATAATGTGAATAATCAAGGAATAGAAAATGAATATCAACCTAGACCTCTACGAGATTATGCAAATCCTACAGCATATGAAATTCACTTATCTATCCAAAATCCTGATGTTGCTACTAATTCATTTGAGCTCAAACCTGTTATTATCCAAATGGTACAAAACAATAAATTTGGAGGTACACCAAATGAAGATCCTAATTTACACCTTGCTAGTTTTTTAGAACTTTGTGCTACCTTTAAATATGACAGAGTTTTGAACAGTGCTGTTAGACTTCTACTTTTTCCTTTTTCACTTAGGGAAAAGACTAAGATGTGGTTAATTTTGTTAGCACCTGGATCTATTAGAATTTGGGGAGAACTTTCACAGAAATTTCTATCCAAACATTTCCCTCCATCCAAAACTGCTAAATTTAGAAATGACATAACATCATTTTGTCAGATTGATGAAGAGTTGATATATGTAGCTTGGGAGAGATTTAAAGATCTTCTTAGGAAGTGCCCACTTCATTCGATATCAAATTGGTTGATAATTCAAACTTTTTACAATGGATTAGTGAGATCTCTTAGATTGATTATAGATGCTGTGGCAGGTGGTTCTTTAATGTCAAAACTTATTGATGAGGCTTATTCGTTAATAGAAGAGATGTCTATCAACAATTTTTAATGGCCCTCTGAAAAGTAAATCCTAAAAGAGTAGCTAGTATTCACGATTCTGATGCAATATCTATATTAGCTTCACAGATTGCTGTAATATCAAAGAAATTAGATCATTATGGAATGAATTATTCTCCAACACCTACTATGATGGAAGAGAATTCATCTGGGAAATTTATGGATGTTCAACCTTCTTATGAGACTTTAAATTCTATTAACAATAGACCCAAAAATCCTTATTCAAACTATTATAACTCAGGTTGGAAGAGTCATCCTAACTATTATTGGAATAACAATTCTTTTACAAATCAACAATGGGAAAACAACCCAGTAAACCCATTAGGAAAATCATCCAACCAAGGAAATGTTAATTATAGACCTTCTTATCCTCTTGGATTTAGCAGTAACACTCAATTTAAGGAAAAGAAGTTGTTTATGGAAGAGCTGATACTGAACATGGGTCAACAATTGCAGAATCAAGGAAATCAATTACAAATTCAAGGAAACCAGTTAAAAAATCAAGGAACTGCTATCAAGAATATTGAAAATCAATTGGGGCATATCATTACTGCGCTTAGTAACTGAACGTTGGGAACTTTTCCAAGTACTGTGGAACCAAATCCTAAAGATCAAGGAAAAGAACAGATAAAAGCGATACAA
>NEWO01000407.1:366175-388205 GCA_003013225.1 Phalaenopsis aphrodite
TTGTTACCTCTTGAGTTGGATATGAGTCACAGCGCTTTCCTTCTCAATGTAGCACATATATTTTCTTGTCATCTCTTAGGCTGACGCACATATTTTCTTGTTAGCACTTGAGCTGGATGTGAGTCCTGACGCTTCCCTTCTCAATGTAGCAGATATTTTCTTTGGAGTCGGATGTGAGCCTCTATGTTTTCCATCTCGATTTGGTCCTCCTACACAATCATATTCTCATCTTTTAAAATAAGTTTCAAGACCACCTTAAATGGATTATGACATCTGACTCTTATTTTGGGATTGATACCCAAATTTCAATTCTCAATTCTGGGTCAGCACCTCTATACTCCATTCTTTATAAATACCTGAAATTTCATAACTCAAAATTCACTCTCTGATCCCCTGCGAGAGCCCCTACTCTTTGATTTCAATCAGACGATCACCTGCTAAATCCACAGCAGAAAAAAAATCATGCACAATACTCTACACGTACTTGCGGGTCTATTGACTTAGGATTTTAGATTAGTTTTTGTTGATGTCGCCGGTCAACTCCAATACTCGCAGTGTGCTTGCCCAACACACCACACCTATTAGGGGTCCATTTGTTGACCTCACTTTTGGTTGAGGTTTAGTTTTTCTTCTTTAGTAGCCTAAGGTCTAGCCATAAAACTTTCCTATTGACTATTCTTAGAAAATTAGACAAGGAACCCTCACCATTATAACTTCTACACTCTTCTTTACTCAACTTGAAGTTCCACATATTGGTCCTAACCTCTAACACTTATTAGGTGGGGACACTATGAGAGAACTCAAGGTGAGTTACCCTTAGGACTGTTGGACTTTAAGGTTGACCCTGGGTGTTAGTCTAGGGCTAAGGCACTCACTTGCAGTCATTTACACACACAATCTCTCACTTCCTTAAACTTAGAATTTCTAGGCTTTGGTCCCTTGTTACTTTTGGGAGACTCATGTAGGTGGTCCCCTAAACCCATTAGCCCTAGGCTAGGGTTTGGCTAAGACAACTACATAAAGGACCCAAAATAAGGTTTCTATTGGTCCATGGCTTATTAAAGGTGGTTGGCACTCAACTCTACCAAGATACCCAACTTAGCCTTTTGCCCCTAAACTCCCCTAAATTACCTAGATACCATTGGGACCCCAAATTTGGCCAAAATTTCCAAGTCTACCCAAAATACCCAACTTGGTTCAAAAATCATTTCAAACACCTTGAAAACACCCAAACTACCCAAAATAACCAAAATTGGCCAAATTACCAAAATGCCCCCTCCTTAGCCCCAAATTCCAAAGATTCCAAAAAAATCCAAAAAATTCCCAAAACCTTCCAAATATTCCCAATTTAATTTTTCTCAACTATCACATGACCTAATTTAGCCTATTTGACCATCTTGACCAAAAAAACCAAATTACCCTTTAAAGGCCCATATTTTCCCCAAATTACCCCAAATGTCTATCCAACTGATCTCAATTTACCCCAATTTCACTTCTAAACTCAAATTCACCCTTGATGTGACCAATCTAGACCAAATCCAAGCTCAATTGGTCCATGATTTGAACCAATTTTGAGCTAAACCTGAGTTCCACCAAAATGAACCCATGGCCTACTCCATTTGCCGCAATTTGTGTTGAAAACCCCTCATAACATTCCTACACATCAAATTTGACCTTCAATTGGCCTTGGTGGAACCTCAATTTCATTTGATTCCAACCTAAGTACAAAGCCCCAAATTTGCCCTAAATTGGCCATGTCTTAAAATCCCACCAAATTGAGGGTCTTAACCCCAAAATTTCCACTCCATATCCTCATGAAAAATATCTACAAAACCTCCCTTGATCATTTGAACCATTCAATTTGGACTTAGCCCAAGGCTAGCCAAACCTAGATCCATGTCTAGCCCAACATGCCCAAATTGGCCAAATTTTAAAAATCCCTCAAATCGACCTACCAATTGAACTCAAAACCACTTCAAACTTTGACCAAAAGTTTTCATAACAATCATATAAAAAATGTTGATCAAACAATTAGTTCAATTGACCTGGCTAACCTAGCTTAAACCCAAACTTTGATCACTTGAACCCACATTGAACCTATGCATTAAAGATGGCCTAACCACCCCAAGGTCATTAGATTAACTCCACCTTTGCCATTGGTTAGACAATATGACTGAGTGAAAACCCATCTGACCACCTAAACTAAGCCATGGACCAAAAGTCCCCCAAATTAAGGAATTTTTTTTCCAAAAATGCACATGCTTAAGATACCCATACCAAAACTAAAACCCACTGCATTAAATTGCTTTGACAGATTCCTCTGGATGCCCTGAGCTCATAGCCACCTCCCTCTGCCATGGTCAGCTAGCCTAGTTGCTGGATGAGCTAAAAACTAAGAGCCACCCCCATGGAACTCCACCAAAATCAAACTTAGAGGCCAGCTTAGCCAAATCAAATTGTAGAGCTCCTCTGCCCTCCACCTAAGCACCACAATGCACCCAAACATTTGCCCTGAGAGCCACCCCATGGCCATTTTTATAAAAACTCACCTCCATGGCCATGGGAGGTGTGCTAAAAGTTTCTTAGAGAGAGCCCCCAAACTTCTCACAGAGCTTCTCTGTGATTCCCTCAGTAAAATCCAATCCTCTTCCCCACTGAATTCTATTGTGGAAACTCAATTTTGAGCTTAAACCTTTGCTAAAACTCAGGACAGAGCTCATTACATATCCACAGTCCACCAAACTTCAATCACTTATGCCCACACCTTCACAACCGAGAAAGAAGCCAAAGCCCCATAAAATACCCCTCTGAAATAGCCTCTACAACAGCTCTAGACTAACACCCAAATCTGTACATGATCGAAATCATACCTAGACATTTCACCAAGACCAGAGACTCAATCCCTAAACTCCTTGGACCCTAACGAAAGTGCCGAGAGCCTCTAATTGAAGCTTCACTTCTTGGAGCCAAGGTATAAAACTTCTCCTCCTCCCGAGCCTATTTTGATTCCCCATTTAATTATGCTTAATTTAATTGCATGATTACCGTATAGATATGTTTGTCTCACTTAGACGAGTCAATAGGATCAAACTTGAGGTGATTTGGTTGAGTTTAGGCTGGTATGGACGGTCATGAGATCACTCTATCAAGGATGATGACGGTGAGACGTCCATTCGCGCGTGTATCAGATGGACAGAGCAGATCAAGCTGGACAACACTTCCTTACATGAACCGCGGGCCGAGTAAGCACTGAGGTGGATGATGACGTAAAATAGGAGCACGCCGCATGGAGCTTCGGAGCCACAGTAGGTTGATGTGGCACCGCGCGTTTAAATAGATAAATAGGGATTTAATTAATTCAGAAAATAACCCCTAACTTAAAAAAATTATATCTTGGTGTAGAAAAACCACAAAAATAAAATAAAAATACCCTCTTGCTAAGTGAACAGAGGAGAATAACGAGAAAATAATTTAAGTCCATGTGATGCATATTTTGTTTTTAACTAAATAAATACTGATTTGGATGTTTTGATTCATATCACCATGACTTGAAATTTTAGCATGTTGTTTCCTTTGTGTTAGGAAACATTTTCTGATTTTTCTGAAGTCATAGGAGGTCCTTGGATACAAAATAATATTTTTCAAGTTTATATGCATTATTGAATTAAATTAATCATGAAAATTAGCATGTTGCTTAGAAAAATCCCGGAAAATTTAAGAAGGTTTAATATGACTAGAAAACCCTTAGGAAAATTTCTTATGAGCCAAGTCATTCAAAATACACATAATATTTACAAACCCAAAATCACTAAAATAAATAACTTTGAAAAATACAAACAATAAATTGACTTGAACTTTTAACTTCAGAGTTTTCTAAGATCTAGAGAACTCACCATAATATTTCAAAGCATTTTGAGTTCATTTGGTAACTTAAGTTGATTTTTAAAGATAAATAACATTTTTGACACTTAAATGATTTTTAAAAAATCAAAATATAACTCAAACATTTATAAAAACTTGTTTTTTTAGTTCTTTGTAATAAGGGGTATTTTTTAAAAATAAAATGTTACTTAAAATAAAAACTTGATTTTTAATCTATTTTAAATATTTAAATAATTAAAAATCCATAAAAATCACAAAAATAATAAAATTCATGAAAATATTATAAATTGCTTCCTAAGCACTTAGAAATAATTAGAATCTTTTTCCTAATTTTCTAAATAAAGATACTGAATTTTAAAGCTTAAAAATAATTTTTAAAGGCTAAAAATGAGTTTTCACTAAAATAATTCCAATAATTCAAATAAAATTTAGAAAAATATAAAATCTTCTCCTCTGTGTTCTCTGACCTTTGGAAGACTTTTCAAAAATACTAAACTTAATTTTTCTCTTTTAAAATGTTTTATATTTAAGAAATACTCCATAATTTAGAATAATTCTTAAAATTCAAATAAAATTCAAAATTTCATTAAATATGGTCCAAAGGCTTCTCTAGCCTAGGTCTTCCTTCAGTAAAATATTTAATAGATTAGGATTTACCTTGGTCATTTTATACTTAATTGGCTTTGATTTAGGCCTCCAAACTTTGGATTTCATCATATTTGGGTAAGATTTTTACCTTGGTTTTGAAAAATTTTTATTTGATAATAGATTTCATCTAGATTGTGGATTAGGCCAAAAGTTTTAAAATGATGAAAATAGTGTGAAATCCAAGGTTGAATGATTATTTATGTTTAAAATGTGTTTTTAGTAGCCTCTTGAAGTTGAATTTATTATTTATGGAATTTATCTTGATTTTTTTTAGATTAATCATGGCTCACAAAATGAAGAGAGGCAAGGAAAAGGCAACTTTTGATTCCGATAAGTTCGCCAGTGCAAGGGCATGAGATAGGTATGCTGACCTGCAATCCAAGAAATATATTGAAGAACACATTTTAATACATCCTGACGGAGCAATTGAATAATTGATTGCGAAGCGACAGTGGGAAAGCTTTTGTTATTTCACAGTCGTAACTGTAATTTCGGTTGTATGTGAGCTCTTTGCTAATATTTCAGATGATCCGATGATTTGATTTATGTATGAGGCCAATATGTGGATATCAGTTCTATTCGTATTAACCACACATGTAAGCTGCAGAACGTTCCAACCTGCTTCTTTTTCGAGTTCCATCCTACTGATGATGAATTAAATGAGATTATAGGATTTTTAATTGATGGAAATTGATTTTGGAAGATTAAAAATTAGTGACGGGTAAACTTTTGTTTCTCAAAACTTAATATTCATTCTCGTGTAAGGCACTATTTCATATATTGGAGATTATTGCCTACCAACCATTTTTTGAAGTAACCTACAAGAGAGCCACTTTAAACTTCTATATTTAGATGAAGAAACCTTTTGAGATTGGGTCCCTTATTTGTACAATCATGCTTGTTTCCTAGAAAGGAGGAACTACAAGAGATTTGGGGTACTATGCTCTTTTTACTACCTTTGTGTGCTATATATGGTGTGAAGTATGAGAATTGGGAAGAAATTTTGCAATCACATAAACCCATTAGAAAAGCAAACTTGGAAAAATATAAGAGACATTTTTGGACTAGACCTAGGACTGGATTTAACATACTTTCTACTTCAATTTCTACTTTTGCTCTTGCTTCTACTCATAACCATCAATTTTGATACTATTTCTCTGGATTCCATTATGAAACGAATGATGGTTCAACAATGAGATATCATAGCCTTACAAAATCAGGTAAAATGCATTAAATCTCACTTATACCATAATGATGATATTATATTTAGGAAGGCTGAGTAAGATTTAGCTTATGATGAGGCTATGATGAGATACATGACGGGCGATCATTTTGTGGAATTTCATACTTGCCCAATTTTTACACCATATCGGCCTTTTGAGACAGATGAGGATATAGATTTGGAGGTGGTGATGATGATGATGGTGATGATGATGATGATGTTAGTGACGATGAAGATGTTGTTGTGTAGTGTGTGTTTTCTTTCTTTCCTTTGATGTATTTGAATATTTGGACTTTCTTATGTTAGTGAGTAGTTGTGTTTGTGTTAGAGTGTGCTAGTATTTAGTTTCTTTACTTAATTGTTCCTGTTAAACTGTTAGTTCTATTGTTTATTATTTGCTCTAATTTAAATGCTAGAGTAGTATTTACTTTATGTTTTTATTGTTATGCATGTTAATCTTATGTTTATCACTACTCAGTACTTATCTTTACTACTTGTACCTGCACTAACTTCTCTATTTTAAATTTAAAAAAATTTCTCTTTCTTCATAAACTTTCCTGCTTGAAATTAGTTTAAAAAATTGAGTTTGGGGGAATGAAGAAAATTTTTTTAAAATTAAACTTTATTTCTCCTCAGGGAATTGAATTTTTCAAAATTATTTTTAACATAACCCATGGTATGTAGAGTTAACTTTAGAAAACTATATTTTTGATTTTATGAAAGTTGTGAAAAACCTAAGTAAAAGTTTTTAATAATGAAGGTTATTTTTATAATTAAGATATTTAGTATGAAGGGTTTGGAGTGATGCTTTTTCTATTTAAAGTAAAGAAAAATGTAATTTTGGAAACATTAAGGATCTCGGATTTATACTTGAAAAGAAAGAATTATAACATTATGAAAATATTTCAAAGCTAGTTCACATTCGTTAAAGTAAAGAAATCTGAGATGTTTTAAACTTTAAAAGGAGGATAGTGGAGTTTAAAACAATTAAAGGCTATCTAGATATAGTAATCCTCTTTGACATATAAAAAAAAGAAAAGAGGGAATAAAAAAAAGAAGAGATTGAAAATGATCCTAAAAGAAAAAGAAAAGCAAAAAGAGAAAATATGTGAGGAGAAGCTTGAGGAGATGCCTAATCAAAAATTGGCTCGATTTGAATCATCTTAAGGAAAGAAACTTAATTAAATTTATATCTTAGACTTAAAAGTAGTAGCACCTTTACTAATAAATTTGTCATAAAATTTTTTTTCTAGTAAATTTTCTAAGTATCATAGGTATGATAAATTGCAGTTCTTTTTGAAATAAAAAGAAAATCAGAACTTTTAAACTTGACCGCTAAATATTCTTGTTTTTTAATTTTTAACCTGAGTTGTTAAATTTTTTTCAGGAAGTTTCACTATAGCATTTATAAAACAAAAAATATAGAAGACTTTGAGTTAAATTTGCTACCACAAGTTATAAAATTTTGTATTGTATAAGGAGTTATTTAAGGACAAGTACTGTTTAAGTTTGGGAGAATTGATCCACCTAAAAATAACCCACTTTCAGTACATATTTTATAAGCATTATATATATATTTTTTGATGATATTCCACTTTAAAGGAAGTTATTTTGAATGTTTTTTTTTTAATTACTTAGAATGGACATTTAGAGAAAATGAGGGAAAAATGAAGCAAAAATGGGCAAATATAGGTGGTGCTGTAGCGCCACCCCTAGCGTTAATAGAGTCAGACTCCAACCAGATGGACGCTATAATGCCCTAGACTGACACCATAGCGCTAGAAACTACCCTTCTAGATGATTCATTGAATTTTACTGAATTTTGTAGGGTGTTTGAAACAACCCTTGATTATTTTCATTTTTCTATTAAATGAGAAGGATTTAACTGAATTTAGAGACCTTTTAGAGCTTCAAAACATCAATTGTCCAACTATAGTAAATTAGGGTTTTCTTATTTTGTGTTTAAGTGTAAGTGTGAGTGTGTTTTAGTGTGTAAAAGTTTGGAGATTTCTTAAAGGAAACTCAAGAAGTTTACTTGGGGAGAAGATATAAGGTACTTTGTATCTGTGTTTAAGTTTTTATTGTAAGACTTGGGTTTCAATGCAAATGTTTTATTTTTATTTAATCTCTATGAATTCTGAGTAGTTTCATTTCTTTCTCCTTTCATTTTGGAATTAGTCTTGTGGGATGAGAATGATTTAAGGACTTCTTTTTTACTTTTAAAAATTGTGATGGTATTTTCACTGATTCTTCTTTTACTTTATAAAATGGCCACTTATGAGGTTAAAATCCATTAAGAAATATAATGAACTAGGAGGGCTATGATTGAACCCAACTAGTGGATACCAAACTTTGTTCTAGGTAGATCCATGATGATCACCTAAGTGGGAGTGCAAATAAATAGGAAGATAAGTTTTGATAAGCATGTAATTGGTTAGATCTAGAGTGACAAGCTAGATTCTTATCAATTTGGCTTAAGGTTTAATACCCTGACCCTGGGATTCGACCATCATAATGTCATAGGCTTAGGGGCATCTAGAGGTGAGATACTATATAATTGTGATGCGGAATCGAGATGTTAAGGAATTGGCCTTAAGTTAGCCAATGTTATTTGCTAGCACTGGGAGGGGGTAAAGAATAAGACAAGCTTCTAATTGTCATGGGAGGGAATAAAGAATAAGACATGCTTCTATTTGTCACAATACATCAATTTTTTTTTTAAATCACTTGAATCCTACATAGGTTAAAATCTCTCGACAAGGGGAAAGGTTTTCCATAATATCCAAATTCACTGTTATATTTTGTTAAGCTGTTACATTTAGTTGTTACTTTTTTTTAACTCTTTAGTAGTAATTTTTAGTAAGCATATCATTATAGACCTCATATATGTTTAATTTGCAAATTAAATAGAAATTATGTAAGTTGATTTTAAGAATAACCACTTTCCTCGTGGGATTGATATTGGGATTTTTAAGGAAAATCGTTTATAATTTGAAACGATAGGTATACTTGCGTAGCACCCCTACTGTAAAAAATTACTATATAATTTATAAATCATTAGTTTTGTTCACACTAGTCGCTAGATATAATTTGAGACATATTTTCTAGAAATTTTGGGAGATTAAAAAAGCACGTAATTACGGGTCGGGTCAGTTTGCTAAATAAGCACGCCGTGCATATTGGTGTTGGCCGAAAGGATCGAAAAAAAATTGAACGGGTTGTCTAAGAAAAAATAATTAAGACAGACTACAGATCAAAATAAATTTGAGATTGAATTTGAGTTGAAAATTTGAGAACTTTCACTAGGGATTTGAGGTACCTAGTGGAATGTATTTGATTAAAATTCTTAAATTATGTGTTTTGTTTTTTTGTTCATTCTTTTTTTTGAAAGTTTCCATTTTTTGAGATTTTGATGGTGGAAGTTAGAAAAGATTTCTTGTTAAACATTTGATAGCTTGGGGAATTTATTTGATTAGAAGACTAGATCAAGCAGGAAAGCACAAGGAATAACATCCAACTTGAGTGCTAGTTGAAGAAAATATCTATAACATTGGGAAAGAACGCCTGAGACTCATATATAACCAAAGAGGTGAAAAAAAGATTCAATTTTGAGATGGAAAGAACGTGAGTCCAACTTAAGTATTGATTGAAGGAATATGAAATCTTGCTTCATTTAAGTTGGTTTTACTCCCGCCCTCAAAATTTGAATTTTAATACATTAGGAAGGAAGACCTTACTCCATTAAAGTGGGCTTTAGATCCAACCTAAGATGTAATGAATGAATCAGAAGCCTTGCTCTATCTATGGGGGTCTTACTCAAATCCTAAGAATTTGAAGTTTTCTACATTAGGAAGGAAAACCTTACTATATTAAATCAGGCTTTACATCTATGCTAAGATGTAATGGAGGAATCAGAAGCCTTGCTCCATTTAAGGGATTCTTAATCCTATACTTAAATTTTGAATTTTACTACATTGTATAAAGAAACATTTCTCCATTAATGAGGGGTTTAGATCTTTTCTTAAGTAGTGCAAAATTAGAAAACTTACTCCATTTAAGGTGGTATTACTCCTTCTGCTCTCAAATTTACTTTTAATAATTGCATTATTAAGGAAAACCTCACTCCACATAAGATGGTCTCACATCCATCTTAATGTAACACAGAATCAGAAGCCTTACTTCATTTAAAGTGCTCTTAGTCCTCATCCTCTCAATTTAATTTTAACTGTTACATTAGGAATGAAAACCTTACTCCAGTTATGGTGGACATACATCCATCCTAAGGTAACACAAAATCTGAAACCTTACTCCAATTAAGGTGGTCTTACTCCGCATCATCTCAACTTAATTTTAACAATTACTTTAGGAAGGTAAACCTTACTTCACTTAAGGTGGTCTTACATCCATCCTAACGTAACACAAAATTTGAAACCTTACTCCATTTATCATGGTCTTACTCGTCATCCTGTCAAATTTAATTTTAATGATTACATTAAGGAAAACCTTACTCCATTTAAGTTGGTTTACATCCATCCTAAGGTAATGCAAAATCATAAATCTTACGTCATTTATGGTGGTAATACTCTTCATCCTCTCAATTTAATTTTAACCATTACATTCAGATGAAAACCTTACTACATTTAAGATGGTCTAACAACCATACTATGGTAACACTGAATTAGAAACTTTACTTCTTTTAAGGTGGTCTCACTTCTCATCGTTTTCATTTAATTTTGATTTCTTTTGTTTACGAAAATTCATGTAATTTATGGAATTTGTGGAGATTAAAAAATTTGTAATGGTAATGAGATTTTATGAATTTTTTTTGAATTATGAAATTCAAGGAAATTTTTGGAATTCATGGAAATTTTTTGGAATTTGTGAAATGTTATGAGATTTATGGAAGTTACAGGAAAACAGTACTGATAAGACTAAAAGAGATTAAACTTTGCCAGTTCAGAAGAAGGATTTGAAATTTGAATTTAAAATTTCAATTTTTTTTAGGTTTCTTTAAAATTTGAAATTTCTCTCCTTTTCTTTCCTCTTTTAAATTTCCTTCTTTGTTCATCAGTTGGAACTAAGGTATGATCAATTCAACGACCTTCGAATCAATTGCACATAATGAAAATTTTAAAAATATGTTAGTCCTTCATAAACTACTAGATACAAACATTCTTATTAATTTTTTGAAATACCAAATACAACATCCCATATTCCACTGATGTTATCATGTTGTATATCAAAACATGTAGTGATCCTTATCTCTAGATTGTGGTCCATGTATCCATGTCTTCCTTTTTTGTAAATTATGTTTTCTTGTCTGGATGGGGAGCTATGTAGAGATCAACCTCACCTGCTAAGGTATTCTCTGGGATAAAAGTTCATTTGAATACACTTAGAGGTTTGCTGTTTCTAAGCCCTCATAGCTCCAAAAGTTATATCCCTTCTAGATTTAGGTCTAGTTATAATTGGAAAGGTGATACACCAAAATAATATATAATTTTAATATTTTATGTTTATTTTTTGTGATATTGCATTTTAAAGAAAGGTATTTTCATATTTTTGTTGCAGGTACAAATTTAGAAATTTGGAGAAAAAGTAGCAAAAAGGATAAATTTTGGAGCCAAAACAGCGAAAGTTTGGATTATGGTGCAAGATGCACCAGATTGGCGCAAGATGCGCAAACATAAAGAGAACTAGCCCAAGATGTGCTAGATTGGTGCAAGATGCGCTAAAATCCAAAATAGTGCAATCTTCAGCAAACTGACACAAGATGCTCCAGATTGGCGCTAGATGTGCCATTTGATAGATAGTTGGGGCAAGATGCGCCAGAGATGATTTTTTGTGGATTAAGGTGGTTTGAGACAAATTTTTCATAATTTTTCAAAGGGACACTTGTTTTAAAGACCCATTAGAGTGATTCAATGCTTCTAGTCACTATGGAAGGTTCTTTTACGAAGGGATATGTCTCTTAGATCAATGGACATGTCTTTTGAGTTCAAAAGAGTTGTTTTTTTAATAAATAATTTGGAGGGAATTTTGAATTCTTTTTAGAGGGAGGAAACCTCTTACAAAAGATAGGGAAGTTTAGGGCTTGAGGAGGTTTTGTTGTGAGTGCGTGTAATGGGGGCAAAAGGAAGAGATAGAGAGAAAGAGACAAGTCAAGAGCTTAGAGATTTTCTTCAAGGATTGTAAAAGGAGAGGGAAGGTGATAAATTTCATCTTCATTACACTTCTAGGAGAGAACTGAGAGTTCTTATAAAGAGAGAAAGGCTTGAAGAGAACTTCTATATATTTGCTTGAGAAGGATTGTGAGATAAGTTGTGTCTTTAATTTCTTTTATTTTTAAACTTGTTTTAATGTATGAAATCCATGTTTTATCATATCTTTCTCATGAATTCTGAGTAGTATTATTTATACTTCTCCCCACTTTGAGATATGGTTTTGTGAAGAATTGATTTTTTATATGGTTTTAAATGTGAATAATTTGTGATGATTTGAACTCTGATCGTCATTTACTTTTCAATCTGGCCAATTGAAATGTTAAAATATGTTAAGAAACATATGTTTTGAAAGGGCTTTGATATCAATAACATGGAGATAATCACATTTGATTTCATGGGAGAATATGTCATCCATGGAGTTGGGCGCAAATAATTAGGGAAATATACTTTGTTAGATGCAGAAATAGAGATTTTAAGGTGACATATTAAAATCTTCAATTTGGTCCAGTTGATTCAGAACTGATGCGAGATTGTTAGCCCTTAGGGAAGGGAGTAGTGGGACCTCTGGAGTGACAGCCGATATCTTCCCAGCCTAACTACAGAATTAGGGACCAAACTCTCGATTAGTCAAAGTTCTTTATGCACTCAAAAATGAGTAAAGAATATGATTGCTCATATTTGGCGCAAAACAATTTTTATTTATATTTTCAAATGATTTTAATTTCTTCACAATCCATATATTCATTATAAAGGTGAAGGATGCTTTCCTAAATTTAAACTTCCCATCAAAAAAACTTGGTTAATTTTTGTAAGTTTACTTTTGAATGTTTAGAATTTAGTTTAGTTAATTTTGTTTTTTAACTGCATTTTAATTATCATTCACTTTAGTATTTAATATTCAAATTTCACACTTTACTTTTGTAGTTTTAAAAATCTTAGTATACATTAGAATCTTAAGAACTTACTTATAGGCATTTCTAAATTTTCTTTGGGATGGATATCTAGAACTCCATTAGAGCCCTTTTTTACTTGAGTGATACATATACTTGTGTTTTTTTTATAGGGGTTTGGTACTTTAAAGATTTTTAAAGATAAAACTATTTTCACTGAGTTTATTTTCGTTGGGATTAATTTGCATATTTGATATTGTATGTGTCATGTGTATTTTATATTGTTGAAAAATATTTGCAAAATTAATACTCTAAATCCACCCACATCTAGTTTTTGGCACCCTTGCCGGGGAAGTAACAGAAAGTATTAGTAAGTTATTTTACAATTTATAGTATTTTTATTTTTAAAACTAAAAAAAAGTGTTTGTAGTTTAGTTTGAATATTTTTTTATTTAAGTGTGTTTGCTTATTTTAAATTATTTATTGTGTTTTTTTACGTGTAGTGTAAGATTTGTGTATTTAGTACCTTACGATTCTCAGTTAGAAAGAACTATTAGAAAAATTCAAAAACAACAAAAAGAGATAGACCATATTAGCAAATGACATGCAATATAAGTATTGTTGGGAATGAAAATGAACATCATCAGAGACCTTTAAGAGATTATGTTAATACTATAGTAGATGAAATTCATTTGATTATACAAAAACATGTTGCAGCTGCCAATTCATTTGAGCTTAAACCCACTGTTATCTAAATGGTATAAAACAATCAGTTTGGGGGAACACCAAATAAAGATCCTAATTTACACCTTGCTAGTTTTCAAGAATTGTGTGCTACTTTTAAATATGATGGAGTGTCGAATGACGTCTTCAGACTTATAATTTTTCCTTTTTCACGAAGTGATAAAGCTAAGATGTGGTTAAATTTGTCAATAGTTGGATCTATCAGAACTTGGGGAGATTTATCACAAAAAATTTAATCTAAATATATCTTACCTTCAAAAACTGCTAAGCTTAAAAATGATATTACATTTTTTTTCAGTTTGAAGGAGAATCATGGGAAAGATTTAAAGATCTCTGTAGAAAATGTTAACACCATGCATTTCCAAATTGGTTAATAATTTAATCTTTTTATAATGGATTGATTGGATCTCTTAGATCAATAAATGATGCTGCTGGTGGATCATTAATATCAAAACCATTTGATGAATCACATTATTTAATTAAAAAGGTGGCTACTAATAATTTTTAATGGACCTATAAAGAAGTAAATCCAAAAAGAGTAGCCAGTATTCATGATTCTGATGCAATATCTATGTTAGCTATACAAATATCTTCTAAATCAAAAATGATAGATAAATATGGAATGAATTATTCTCAAACATCACCTATGTTTGAGGAAAACTCATTACGATAAATAATAGAATCTCAATGTTTTATGAAACCTTAAATGAAATAAATAATCATTTTAATAATTCTTATTCCAATTATTATAATCCTATTTGGAAGAATCATCCAAATTTTAGTTGGAGTAATAATAAATCTAATGCTACAAATCCGCAATGGGGAAACAACACTGTGAACCCATTGAGAAACTCCAACAGTCATAGAAATCCAACTTATAAACCTTTTACCCTCCAAGTTTTAATAATTTGTAGAGTAAGGAGAAAAAGTTGTCAATGGAAGAATTGATATTGTAAATGGGAAGCCAATTACAATGTTAAGGAGCTGCAATTAGAAACATGAAAAATCAATTAGGATCTATTGCTATCGCACTTAGGAATAGACCTCAGGAACATTGCCTAGTAAAGTTGAAGTAAATCCAAAATATCAAGACAAAGAGCACATTAAGGCTATTCAATTGAGATGTGGAAAAGAATTAGAAAACAGAGTTAAAAAAGAAGTGGAAGTTGAAGTAGGAAAATGAAAAATCTGGTGAAAATTTTCATTTTGAGTCAACATAAACATTCCACTAGTTGAAGCTTTGGAACAAATGGAAAGCTATGTGAAGTTCATGAAGGATCTACTTAATAAGAAAATGAAGTTTTTAGATGATGAGACTGTTGGACTTAATGAAGAGTGTAGCGCTATAATTCAGAAAAAGCTTCCTGAAAAATTTAAAGATCCTGGAAGTTTTACAATTTATTGTGCTATTGACAAAAGATTTTTCAGAAAAGTTTTATATGATTTAGGAGCCAATATTAATCTTATGTCGTTATTAATTGTCAGAAGGTTGGGTTTAAGAGATATTTCACCTACAACTATAACTCTTCAGTTAGCTGATCGTTCGATTATTTGTCCTAAAGGAGTTATAGAAGATGTTTTGGTAAAAGTTGATAAATTTATCTTTTCTGTGAAATTTATTGTATTATATATGGAGAAAGATAAAGAAATTCCTATCATTTTAGGATAACCATTCCTTGCTACTAAAAGATCTTTGATATATGTGCAGAAAGGAGAAATAATTATGAGAGTTAGTGATCAAAAGTTTACATTTAATATTTCAAAATCACTAAGATCCTTTACAAAAGAGCAAGAGATTGTCTTCTTCGGAATGGATATTAATGAATATCTAAGCCATGAATAATTCAAAAAGTCATTTGAAAGGGAATTTAAAAAGGAATATGTGAAATATCAAGATGAGGATAAAATTCAAGATGAATTGATGGAAGTGAGTAAAAAAGATTTGGATTATCTTGAGAAAAATTTGAAATGTTAGATCCTACAGAAAGTAAAAATAATTTGATTTCATCTATGGAGAAACATCCTAAACTAGAACTAAAAACACTTCCTACACATTTAAAGTATGCATTTTTAGGAGATTCATCTACATTGCCTTCTATAGTATCCTCAAAATTAACTCATACACAAGAACAACAGTTGTTGGAAATTTTGAAAAGATATAAGAAAGACTTTGGATGGACATTAGCTGATATTAAAGGAATCAGTCCTCCAATTTGTTTGCATAGAATTTTATTGGAAGATCAACATGAACCAAGAGCTGATACTTAAAGGAGATTAAATCCTATGATGAAGAAAGTTGTTAAGAAAGAAATTTTAAAATGGTGAGATGTTGGAATAATATATCATATTTTAGATAGTTCTTTGGTAAGTCCAACTCATTGTGTTCCAAAGAGAGGAAGAGTGACTGTAGTGATAAATGAAAATAATGAGTTAATATCGACAACAAAATTCACTGGATGACAAATCTGCATAGATTATAGAAAATTAAATTCTGCCACCAGAAAGGATCATTTTCCTTTACCCTTTTTGGAGTAGATGTTGCATAGGTTGGCTAGCACATATATTTTTGTTTTCTAGATGGATATACCAGCTATCATCAAATACCTATTGCTCTAGAGTATTAAGAGAAAACACCATTTACTGGCACTTATGTCACTTTTGCTTTTCAGCAAATGCCCTTTGGATTATGTAATGCACCTATAACATTTCAAAGATATATGATTTCAATTTTTCAGTGAATTAATTGAAAAAGGGATTGAAGACTTTATGGATGATTTTTTTGTTTATGGAACTTCATTTGAAATATGTCTGAATCATTTATAGAAAGTTCTAGAATGATGTGAAAAGACTAATTTCTTACTAAACTGGGAAATTGTCAATTAATGGTTGTAGGAGGAATTGTGCTTGGGCATAAAACTTCAGAAAATGGCATGGAAGTAGATCCTATAAAAATTCAGGTATATCAAACTTACCTCCACCTACTACAGTTAGAGGAGTTAGGAGCTTTTTAGGAAATGCTAGATTTTACATATGATATCTTATATATATTTCAAAAATTACTAAGCCTTTATGCCATCTTCTGGAAAAAGATACAAAATTTGATTTTAACCAAGATTGCCTAAAAGCCTTTGAAACTTTAAGAGAAAAATTGATCACCGTTCTTATAATTATTTCACCTGATTAGGTGAAACCTTTTGAATTAATGTGTGATGCTAATGATTTTGCAATTGGAGCTGTTTTAGGGTAGAGATATGACAAGATTTTTAAAATGACATACAATGCAAGTAAGACTCTTAATGATGCTCAAATTAATTATACCATCACTGAAAGAGAGTTATTAAGCATTGTGTAAGCTTTTGATAAGTTTAGGTCATACATGTGGAGCTAAATATGTTGTGCATACTGACCATTCAGCTATTAAATATTTGATGTAAAATAAGAATGCAAAACCAAAATTAATTAGATTGGTTCTTTTGATGCAAGAGTTTGATTTCATAGTAGTCGATAGAAAAGAGATTGATAATCAAATTGATGATCATCTATCTAGGCTAGAATAGGAAGAAATACTTGACATGGAAAAATAGATAAATTAAACTTTTCTGATGAACAACTTTACGGTGTAAAAGGATGGGAAATACCTTGGTTTGTTGATGTTGTAACTTAAATTTTTAGTGGTATCTTAACATATGGACTAACAAAACAACAGGAAAAGAAATTCATTTATGATGCAAAATCTTATTTTTTGGATGACCCCTACTTATATAAGCAATGAAAATATTTATTTATTAGATGATGTGTGCCTTACAAAGAAATTCAAGAAATTATCCAAAAATGTCATGATTCTAAATTTGGAGGTCATTTTGGGAATGATAGAGCTGTTCAGAAAATTTTACAATCTGGATTTTGTTGGTCTACCCTATTTAGAGATGTTAATATTTATATAAAAACATGTGATCTGTGTCAGAGAGTATGTAATATTTCAAGAGAAATGAAATGCCTCTAAACTTTAAGTTGGAAATTGAAATTTTTGATGCATGAAGATTAGATTTTATGGGACCATTTATACCTTCATTCATAAATATATATATTAATTGTAGTGGATTATCTTTCAAAATGGATTAAAGCGATTGCTTTATCTTGATGTGATGCTCAGAATGTTTCAAAATTTTTAATTAAAATTATTTTTACAAGATATGGAATGCCAAGAGTAATCGTTACCAATGGAGGATTTCATTTTACAAATGCAACAATTGCAAGATTGATAGAAAAAAATAATATAATGAATAAAATTGCAACCACTTCTAATCCTCAGACTAGTTGTTTTGCCAAAAGTGTCTGTTCATTAAATAAAGGGAATTTTAGAAAAAAGTGTAAATCCTAATAAAATTGATTGGTTTGCTAGATTAGATACGACATTATGGGCATACAGGACAACTTATAAGACACCTATAGGAATGTCTTCTTATAGATTAATTTTTGGGAAGGCTTGTCACTTCCTAGTAGAATTGGAGCATCAAGATTATTGGGCTATAAAGTAATTCAATTTCAATTTGAAAGAAGCTGGTGAGAAAAGATTATTGCAATTGAATGAGCTAGAAGAAATTAGGAATAAATCTTAAGATAATGTCAAGTTTTATAAGGAAATAATGAAAGAATGACATGATTGGAAGATAATAAAAAAAATTTGTACCTGGACAGGAAGTTTTATTATGCAATATAAGATTGAAATTATTTCCTGGAAAACTGAAGCCTAGGTGGAAAGGGCCATTAAGAGTTGTAAAAGTCTATCCTAATGGAGCTGCTAATATTGAAGATCTCAAGACTGACAGGATATTTAAAGTGAATGGGCACATATTGAAACCATATTTTGATGGTAAAAGACCAGTTTTTAAAGAGATTGTAATGTCAGGTCATCCAAAATAAAGACTGGGAATGTCAGGTTGACGACATTAAACCAAGCGCTTTGTGAGAGGCAACCCCTACTTATTGTTATTCATTATGCTTTTCTCTTTTTGTTCGGAATATTTACTTAGATTTGTATTTGTGTTTTATTGAGTCCGTGTACTTGAGAAATTTTAAATTAAGAAAATATGTAAAAACATCTTTATTTACCTAGTTATAAGGAAGAATTGAGAATTTTTTGGATCGAAATCAAAATTATGAATTTTTTTGGAACTAGTGCTTGATGCACCACATTCCAGAGAGTTAGCAAAAATGACATAAAACATTTTAAAAGGCAGTTTTTGGCAGTTTCTTCTCTTTATAATTCCTAAAAATTGAATCCTAAGTCTATTGTAAGGGGGAAAACGATAGAAGAGCCACTAGATTTCAAATCCAATGGCATCCCACTCTAAAAATACTGTGAGATTTGAAATTTTCAACTGGAGAAAGTTTGTCAGTTTTGATGCCCAGAAATTACATGATCAAGTTCTAGTGAAGAAGAGGCTAATTAAACAAAGGGGATTTGTGAGTCAAGGATTCAACACATTGAATACTCGAGTGGAAGAGAATATTGTGCAGAGACGCTGAGAAGTGCTTTGCTACACTACTACCGCTTTAGTCGTCCCTGTGGTGAAAAAGTTTTATTAAAATCTTTATGGGATCAACCAAGGAATAGTCTATGAGCAAGGCATTTTTGTGCAGTTCTCTCCTTCAAGAATAAACAAGATGTTTATGATTGAGAATGTGCTTATATGCCATTATGCAAATTTTACCCCTATGAGAGACAATATGAAAGAACTCTACTGATACCTTACGGATGAAGATGCAAATTGGGAGGCCATAGATGATGGGAATGTTAGTTTTTCATCATCATTGTTAAGTTGCGCTTCTAAGGCATGGAACTTCTTAATTGCATCAAAATTAGTTCCCACCATGAAGGTCAGTAAGGTAATTAAGGAAAGCGCTATTTTAAATTATTGTATTCAAACTGGAAAACCTATTGAGATTGGAGCCATAATTGTAAAATCAATTTAGGGTTTGATTGAGAATGGATTTGCAACTGGACTTGGACATCCATCCACTATTTTCCTACTGTGCAGTCAATTGCATGTACATTATGAAAGTTGGGAAAAAGTGCTTCTTCCTTGGAAGCCGATGGATTCTGAAGTCTATTGTAGTTGTACTGGAACGAGAGATGAAAATGATGTGAATGTGCTGATGGATCAAGGATCTCAAAATTCATCACTAATCCAGCCCTACTATAATTCGAATGCACTTTTGAATAGAAAGAAGAAGATAGAGAAAGAGGTGCAGAATCTTATGCATGTGATTGGGAATATTTCTAAAATGTTGGATCATCTAGATTGGAGGCTGAAGGAACATTTTGAACATACTAGGCGTATTGAAGATAGTTTGGTATGTAAGTTCAAGAAAAATTCTTTGATTGGAAAGGATTGAATTGATGAGTTTCCATATCAACCCTTCTACAACCTCTATGTGCACTATCAATCAATGGGAGATATCCATGAGGATGAGAGTGAAGAAGATGTTTGGACTTAATTTATGCATGGAACATTTTGTTTAGTACTTCTTGTATTAGTTTGTTAAGTTAGATTGCATTTCCTTTCTATTGTTGCACTATTTATGTTTATGCTTTGTATTTTGATGTTTAGATTTCAGTGTTAGGATGTTGGATTACTTTAGAACACTAAATTGGATGTTTGTTGGTTTGAAAACTATTAGTTTGTATTAGCACATATTTTATATAAATATGTGAGTTTTGTGTTATTTGTAAGAGTTTTGTGTTAGAATGATGTTTGTGTATGCATAGAAATATTCATTTTAGTCAATTAGAGGTTGACGTAAGATGGTACATAGTAGATTTCCACTGAAATTGAAATCTGGAGAATTTAAGCTCTAGTGTATGATGCGCCTGATTTGAGCAAAATGCACCAATTTACAGAGCACTGGCGCATGATGCGCCAAAGACCCGAACACACCAGATTGCCTAAAAACCATGAACTCCATTTTCTTTGCTTGGTTCCTCTCCTACCTCTAAAGCTTGACCTAGAGTTTTTTATTAAGGACGGTAGATAAGATTTTGGAGGCTAAAAATCATTGATTTCATCTTATCTTGGTAAGAGATTCACTTTAAGTTAGAAATCTTTTATTTTCACCATGGATTTTTCCTACATTATGGAAGATCCTAAATTTGGGATTTTTGATGAAAAAGCTTGAAAAAAACTTATGGTGAAAAGTTTCTTACCAAATAATCTTGCTTGAGGAGTTAGATTTTTATTTAGTAATTTGTTGGAATTTACTTGGATTTTCATAGAAGTTCCAACGGATCCCCAAGTTAAGAGAGGAAGGATGTCCAAGGACTTTGATTCACAATGATTCATTATAACTTCAAGGCCCAACATAGTTACAATACACAAATGGAAACCAGAAGATTTATCGAAGAACGGGCATTTGCAAACCAGGGTGAATTTACTGCTTATCGGATCAATACTTTTTATGGGCTGACAAATGTATTTTTTGATGAGTATGTTGCATTCGTCATGACTGATTCATCACTAGATGAAGTGCTTGCCTTTTTATCTAATGGAAGAGGAGAGTAGAAGATTAAGAATAATAAGATAGTTAACTTCCTCGCTTCCAGGTTAAGTAGCCCGTGAAAGGTATGACATCACTTTATTTTTGCTAAATTATTGCCAACGAATCATCTTGCAGATGTTACAAAAGATAGAGTTGTGTTGAAGTATTCCTTTAAGAACATGAAAGCAATAGATGTTGGTACACTTATAGTTCATCATGCTTGAAATATAGCTAATAGTTCTACAACTAGTGGTTTGGGATACCCTACTTTGATTTTCACCTTATGTGAAAAATCAGGAGTAGAATCTCATAGAAATAAAGGAAGTTTAATACCACCAAATTCTATTAGGAGGTATATGATTTAAAGATTTGAATCATTTTTTGAATATAGAGGTGGAAGAAGGGATAAACCCTTTATACATTAGTTGTAGGGGCATCTACTTCTCGCGCTACATCGTTGAAAACATTATGGACCAACTCATGATTCAACAAATAGACATAATTAATATTCAGGGTCAGCTGAGAAAGATTGGAGCAAGAAATGCTTATAATGATGAATATCGGCAGAGGAAAGTTCAACATGATCTTAATTTTGAAAATGCTATGGTGAGCATCTTAGGGGAGAGCCCAATGTGGAATTTCCTCTTTGTCCTAGTTTCACTACCTACACTCCTATTCGAGATGACTATGAGGAACAAGAAGAAAAAGTTGATGTTGATGATGAGGAAGGAGATGAAGACTGATACTTATATGAGTCTAGTGTAGTTTTTTTTTGTGTTTATTTGCTATTTGTGATTGAAATGTGTTGTATTTTCATTTGAGAACTCTTGTAGTAAAAATTTTCATGTTGTGTTGTGAACATAATTGTAAAAGTAACTGTA
>NEWO01000407.1:391387-403844 GCA_003013225.1 Phalaenopsis aphrodite
TCCTTGTGGGATCGATATCTAGGACTCCATTAGAACCCTTTATTACTAGCGCGATACGTAGACTTGCGCTGATTTTAAAGGGATTTGGTATTTTAAAAAAAGTTTTAAAGATAAACTATTTTCATAAAAAGTTATTTTTATTGATATTAAATTCCATATTTATTGTTACATCTGTCGTGTGTATTTTGTAATATTGAAAGATATTTGTAAAATTTACACACTAAATGTACCGCATCAGTTTTGACTTTAAGAAGAGGATGGTGAAGTTAAAAACTATTAAAGGCTATCAAGATATAGTAATCTTCATTTGAAAAATTAAAAGAAAAGAAAGAATTGAAATGTCCTAAAAGTTTTAAAAAAAAAAGAGAAAAGAAAAAAAGAAAATTGAGCGAGGAGAAGCTTGAGGAGACGCCTAATAAAAAGGTAGCTTCACTTGAATAAACTTAAGGAAAAGGAAATATTACATTTTCTGAACTTAGATTTGAATATTAGTAGCATTATTAGTAAATTTTTCATGAAATCATCTTCATATGAATATTCTACGTATTCTTGATATGACAAATTGCAATTCTTCTTGAAATGAATATAAATTCAGAAATCATAAATTTGATTACTAAATACTCTTAGACATAGAGTTTGAATCTAAGTTATTAAAGGTTTTTCTTAAATTCTACTATTTTATTATGTTTTTATGCAAATTATAGTCCTACTGAAGCGGAGTTAGACGAGATTATTTCTTACTTGATTATTGGTAGAGGACTTTAGAAGATCACTAATGAGAGGAGAGTAAATTTCCTAACTTCAAAGTTATGTGCACCTTCAAAGTCCCTGCACTATTTCATTTCTGCATGTCTGCTTCCAACCAATCATCTCAGCGAAGTGATCAGAGAAAGAGCGACGTTGAACTGTTGTATTCAAGAGGGAAAGCTAATTAACATTGAATCTTTGATATGTCAAACTATCATATGTTCTACTACAGCTGTTAGAACTGTAGGTCTGGGATTTGTTTCCTTGATCTTTTCTTTATGTGAGAAGGCTGGAGTTAAATATGATAGATGGGCGGAAGTGTTATTACCTCTTAAGCCTATCACTAAGATGAATATGAAGACTGATTTTGAGCGTTCAATTTTTGGCTAGAGAGGAGGATTTTCTCAGAGCTATGGAATGGAGACGTCTGCTACTTCTACATCTAGACCATCTACCTCACGTGCTTCTACATCTTGAGGTGAGTCTACTAGACCCAAGATCAATTATTGCAAAGGATGATGGATAATATTAATTTTACCGCTGATATGATACAAAATTTAGAGCATTTTGTAGATCATACTGATAAGTATAATAGGAGCAAAAGTGATTATGAAGAGAAATTTCTCTCATCTTTGGAAAGCCTCATTAGTGGTAACCAAGGAGTGCAATTTCATCCATATACTAGATACCATGATTATGAGCCTGCAAAAGTTTGGGATAGCGGTGATTCAGAGGAGGAAGAGTAGAGCTGAGAGATTTATTTTATGATTGTAATATGATATGAACTATGTGGTCCTGGCTTCCTATATTTGCATCTGTGTGTTGGTTTAAACTATGTGATGTGGTTTTTACTTCTATGTTTAAGTCAGAATTGTGATGTGATGTGTTTTCATGTTTTGGACTTGAGACATGTATGTATGTTTACTTATTTAGATATTGTGATGTGTGAGACTTTTATTTTTAGTTGTATTGTAATGTTTGTGTTAGTTAGTAGTTTATTTTAAAATTTTAGGGTGGTAACTGTTATGAGTTTTGTGATTTAGTTAGTTTAGAACTTAACTTAATTTTATATCTGTTGTAAAGTTGAAAATCTTGCTAACTTCGGCCTTAAATTTGAATTTTAGGAAATTAATACCCTGTATTTTTCTTTTACCATGTTAGTGTGTTTGTTTTTATGCTCAGATCGTGAAATCAAGTTATTGTGTTAGTTTAATTTTATGTTTATACCCATTTCTTAGAAGTCTATTGAATCTATACATGTTAAATTGAAATGAAAATATAGAATTTAATTTTGGAGGGGAAGAAAAATATTTTCAAAACTGGAATTTTATTTGTTCTCAAATATGCTACAAGTGAATTTGATTTGAAAAGAAAAAAAATTGATTATGTATATGAAGTTATATTAGGGAAGTAAAATTTGATTTTAGAAATGAGTAACAATATTTAGTTAAAATTTTTAGTAAGGAGAAAAACCTTTAAGTTAAAAATTTTATTTTTAATAATTAAATTTCTTTTATTAAAATAATTTTCAAAACTATTATTATATTTATAAGTAAACGACTTATATCAATACTTTGCTTTAGGAAAGGAGAAGCGGAATTCAAAATCAATAAAGGCCTATCCAGATATAGTATTCCTTGCCTAAAAAAGAAAATGAAAAAAGAAAGAAAAAAATTGAGAAAAGAAAAAGAGAAAGAAAAGAAAAAGAAAAATAAAAAAATAAATTAGGAAGGAGAAGCTTGAGGATTGGTTCCTAATAAAAAATTGGTTCTATATTTGATCATTTTAAAGTATAAGACTTGAGATACTCTTAAGCTTATAAATATAATATAGTAAGTAAAATTATTTTTAATGAAAATTTTTAAGTGGAGATAATAAAAGAACTAAATTCTAAAATTGGAAAATCTACAAAATATTTCTAAATTAGATAGAAACTCATATTGTCATCTTCCTTAACTTTAAGAATTTCTACACCTTAAGTTGGTCTCATTTACTGAATATTTTTTCTAAATTAAACTGCTATATTTCTAAATCAAAATTTTAGTAACTCCTAAAGAAACTCATATTCCTTCATACATATTTAGTTTTTAAAGATTGAAGTGTCACTTGAGGATAAGTAACATTTTATGTTTGGGGGATTTTGATACACCTAAAATATAAGTATTTTTAGACACATTTTTATACCTATTTTTGAGATATTGTGATTTAATGGAAGGTATTTTTGTGTTTTTCTTATAGATATAGGTAAAAATGGTGAAAAATGCTTAAAGGAGTGAAAAATGATCAAATTTGGAGTAAAAAGGACAAAAAAGTTGAAAAGAGTTTTGGCACCTAAGCGCCAAATCCGGTGCTTAAGCGTCGGTTAAACAAAGAAGGCTGCGCCTAAGTGCCAGCATCAGTTATTGGATAAGTAAATTTGGTTTCTGCAAATTTTGTAGAGGTTTTTGAGACACCTATTAGCTTAATAGTTGGTTATAACCACCATGGAAAAAAATTATCACGAAAGGATGCATCTCATGGGGAAATACATCGAATCTAAACAAATTTTGAAGAAAACCAAGGCACCTTTTAGAAAATTATAAAAGAAAGAAGATTGGGACTTTGAAAGAGGTCCTGAAAGTATTGGAAAGTTTTGAAAGTTCTCATTTGGGGAGTTAATTCGGAGAGATTTGTAGGCACCACATTTACTATTATTTTATACTTTTTGTTATTTTATTTTGAGTAATTGTAAAGAGGAAAGAATTAAAGGAACTTCAAAAGTTTGGTGGAGGACTTGAGAAAAGTTTTTATCTTTTGTTTTGAGACTACTTTTGGTTTTAATTGAAACTTGTTGTTGGTTTGACAATGATTTCTTCTTTTAAACTAAAGTGTGGTTTTGTTTTCTCCTTGGATTCTTAGTAGTTTTCTTTATCTTTCTTCTTAAAATGATAAATAATTAAGTTTTGGATGGAAGTTGTAGAAAGTATTGATTTTCAATGATGGAAGAAGTTGTGATGATTTAAATCCATGCACTTCATTTACTTCTTGATTTGGCCAATCCAAATGTTAAAATTTGTTGTGAGAACATGTAAGAACCGGGCTGGTCTTGTCTCACACAACAATTGCAAAGAATAACATGAGGTTGTGTGAATGAGAATGTAGTTCATATGATTGAGTGCAAAAAAATAGGGAAATATTCATTGAATTGTGTAGAGTTAGAGGACTTTAAAGTGACAGTTTAAAGCCCACAACTTGGTTTATTGTTTTAGATTCTGATACAGGAATGTTAGCCCCCAGGTGGAGGGAATCGAGAGAACTCTAGGGTGAGCTCTAGTATCTTCCCTGCCTAGCCGGTCTTCAAAACTATTCAAACTTTAAATTAGTCAATGTTCTTTATAACATCTCTAGTAAGGGTAAAGAATATTATTGCTCCTATTTGGCACAACACAATTTGCATACTTCCACAATAGAATTCCTATACTTATTACTGAATTATAAGAAGAAGTAAGATATTTTCATATTTAGTTCTTTTCTTCTACAAAAACTCTAGTTATCTTTTTAAATTGTTATTTTTCTATCAAAATTTTTAAAATACCAAAAATATTTAAATTTTCATTACTTTTCTTCTACAAAAATCATCTTTAATTTAGATAATTATCTTTTTATTAAAAATAGCAAGTTTATTGTTCAATAGTGCATATTGTGTATTCTCCCTGTGGGTTTGATATTCAGGTCTTAATTAAAAAGTCCTATATTACTTGATAATGATATGTATACTTGCATAATATCCCAATATATATAAATTAAAAGTTAAATTCTTATTTTTCTTCAGGTTCAAGTTTTTGGTTTTGTTACAAAGTAAGGAAATATAAGTGAAATATAATTTGAATTATTTTTGTACTGTACATATTAGCAGTATCCATGGATCAGAGTACAGCTTTTGTTCTCATTCTAGGGTTTGTAACTAAATTCTAATTCCAATCATGGGATCAATACCTAAATTCTGATTTCCATCTCTTGAGATAGGTGTGAGACCCCATTAAATGGAGTAAGGCATCCTATTCTCATTCTATTGAGATCGGTGTGAGACCCACTTACATGGAGTAAGGCTTCTGATTCTCATTTTAGCGTTGGTACCTATATTCCAATTCTCATCCTCGGATTAATACCTAAATTTGATTCCCATCTCTTGATATAGGTGTGAGACCCCATTAGATGGAGTAAGGCATCCTATTCTCATCCTTTTGAGATAGGTGTGAGACCCCCTTAAATGAACTAAGACATCTTATTCTCATCCTCTCATGATCAGTGTGAGACTCCCTTAAACAGATTAAGGCTTTTGATTCTCATTCTGGGGTTGGTACCAAAATTCCAATTCCCATCAGCAGATCAGTACTTAAATTCTGATTTCCATCTCTTGAGATAGGTATGAGACTACTTTAAATGGAGTATGGCATTCTATTCCCATCCGTTCTAGGTTATTGTGAGACCCCATTAAATGGATTAAGGCTTCTGATTCTCATTCTGGTGTTGGTACCTAAATTCCTATTTCGATCCTAGAGTCATTACCTAAATTTTGATTCCCATCTCTTGAGATAGATGTGAGACCCCCTTAAATGGAGTAAGGCAACCCTCAAAAATGTATTAAGGCTTCTGATTCTTTTTCCAGGGTTTGTACCTAAATTTTGATTCCCATCCCGCAATCTGTACCTATATTTTGATTTCCATCTCTTGAGATAGATGTGAGACCCCCTTAAATGGAGTAAGGCATCCTATTCTCATCCTTTTGAGATTTATGTGAGACCCCTTAAATGGATTAAGGATTTTGATTCTCATTCCAAGTTTGGTACCTAAATTCCAATTATCATCCTTAGATCTGTACTTAAATTATGATTCCCATCTCTTGAGATAGGTGTGAGACCCTCTTAAATGGAGTAAGGCATCCAATTCTCATCAAAATTACGAAATAGGTGTGAGACCCTCTTAAATGGAGTAAGGCATCCAATTCTCATCCTTACAAGATTGGTGTGAGACTCCCTTTAAGGGAGTAAGGCTTCTGATTCTCATTTTGGGGGCTAGTAACTAAATTCAAGTGCCCATTCTGGAGTTAGTATTTAAATTCTAATTCCCTTCGCTACCTCTTGGGCTGGATGCGAGTCCTTGAGTTTTCCTTCCAAATGTAGCAAATCAAACTCCCATGATTGGTGTGATACCCCCTTATATGGTGTAAGGCTTCTAATTCTCATTCCAAGACTGGTACCTAAATTCTCGTTCCCATTCTAGGGTCAGTACCTAAAGTTTGATCCCCTCTGCTATTTCTGGAGTTAAATGTGAGTCCCTGTGCTTTCCTTCTCGACCTGGTCTTTTCATACATCCTTAATTTTTTAAGTTTTCTTAAAATAAAAATTGAATTAATTTCAACTAAAAATAAAATCTTTTGTTTAAAATTGAATTAAAACTTCATTGAGACCACCAGTATCTTTGATGGTTATCTCCTGAAGTTTGCCTTTCGATCCTCAGTGAGAGTACCTATTTACTCCCCAGCGGAGGCTTGTTTCATTCTCTCTTCTCTGCTATGAGCATTGACCGCAACTTTATATATGCTTAAAAATATAAGTATTTAATACTGCTGCTAAAAGATTTACTTCCTCGGCAACTGTACTAAATCCTTAATAATAGTTATAGATTCGATAAATATGGAAGAAATAAATATTCAATGATTGTAAAGTCACACTTATCAACGCAAGTATACGTATCACTCAAGTAATATAGGGCTCTAATGGAGTCCTAGATATCGATCCCACAGGTAGTAAGATTATAACTACGAACTAAGATTTTAGAAAAGAAATACTTTAATCACAACAATGAAGTTCAATTTGCTTATCTATCACTAATAGGCAATTGAAATAAATATGTAATTTTAATAATTATTAAATAATTAATTATACTAATGAAGGTTCAAATGTGATATTCAATATATAAGAAAGCATCATTCTCCTTGCCAAGAAATTATAGTGAATGGATAAAGTGAATTAGTTCAAATTATATTGTGTCAAAGAGGAGCATACCTATTATTTACCCTTCGGTCCAGGAAAAAAGAACATTGACTAATCCTACACTTATTTACCGAATACGCGGCTAGGCTGGGAGGATACCGGCTCTTACTTTGGAGCTCCCACGTTCCCCTCACCTGAAGGCTAACATCTACACTTCAGCACCCAAATGATAGGACCGAATTTAGGATTTTAGTCCGTTACTCTAAAATCTCCAATTCTACGCCCGATAATGTTATTTCCCTATTTATTTGCAATTAACTTCCAAGGTCTTTAACCTCCCTTAATCTTGGATGTAATCTTCACTTTAGTTGTAAAACTCAACATATTTAAACAAATTAATTGGCCAGATTGAAAGTAAATTAAGATCAAAGTGAAAAGATCATCACAATTTTTTAAACATTTTCATGGCTTCACCATTTCACAAATCTCAAGACAATGAGAAAGACAGAGAAAACTACTCAGATCTCATGGGGAAACACAACAAAACTCGGAATACATATATAAAATCAAATTCATACAAACTAAAAAAATAAATAAACTTATCTTTAATTTATCCCCAAGAAAACTGCTCGAAGTTCCTTTGAATCTATTCCTTTCTTTACAACACACTGAATTCCTCTTTGAAGCAACAGGGAGGAAGAAATCTCTCACTTTTCCTCCACTCTTACAATCTCTCGAAGAATTCCTCACAATTTAGAATCTTTACACTTGTTTTACACTTCAATTTTGAGTCTCCCCCCTCTTCAGGACGTTTCTAATATCCAAGACCTCTCTAAGTTTTGGCCAAAACATTCTTTTAAAGTTCTGGATGAGCTTTCCCAAGAGTTGCCTAAGCATCCCTTCAAAATTTGTCCTCATCCAAAGCCTGGTTGGACATAACCGCCAAGCTCGCCATCGGCGGCCTCGATGGCACCGTTGATGGACCTTCTTAATGAATTAATTCAGGATTCTCGGAAAAATCTTGTCGTCAGTGGGGTCGATGGCGTCGTCAGCGCCCTAGTTCAATTCTTGACATTTTGGTCTTTTTGCTCCAAATTCACTCCTTTTGACATCTTTTTGCTCCAATGACCCTATTTCATCATTCCTGCAACAAAACATCAAAAATACCTTTCTTTAAAGAGCAATATCATCAAAAAAAGTATAAAATAGGTATGAAAATTTCAACATATTTTCCTTTGGTCAAAATCCCCCAAACTTAACTATTACTTGTCCTCAAGTAATTTTAGTACTATATAAAAGTTATGATCTAGAGTAGTAAAGATTTAATTCAAAAATACTATAAGTTTGATTTAAATAAATTTTGTAGTGAGATTTCCAGAAAAAATTCAAGTAATTGAATTAACTCTGTAGCCACAAGATTATATAGTCATCAAGTTTAAGAGTTCTAGTTTTCTATTCATTTCAAGAATACTATAAGTTGCAATATTAAGTCACTTAGAATATTTAAATGATAGGAACTTCATGGGAACTCTAATAGTAAAATATCTAATCCATAAATATAAGTTCAGGAATGCATTTTGGTTTTCCCTTTAGGTAGGCCCATTGAAGCCAATTTTTTATTAGGCATATCCTCAAGCTTCTCCTCACTTCCATAATTTTTTTCTTTTTCATTTGGATTGCTTTCAATCCTATATATTTTGCTTTTCTTTTCAGGGATTATTTTCAATCCTTTCTTTTTCCCTTTTTAAGTGAGGATTACTATATCTGGATAGCCTTTAATGATTTTGAGCATCACCTTTCTTTCCCTAAATTTGAAACTCAAAGCATTCCTTTACCTTATAAATATTTCATAGTTTTTACATCATTGAGCCCCAATCTTTTGTTCTCAAATGAATTTCCAGAATCTTAATGCTTCAAAGTATAGTTTCCTTTACTTTAAATAGCTAACTATAATCTTATTCTCTTATACTAAATATCTTAAGTTACAAAATTAATTTTCATTACAAAAATATTTCTTTAAATCTATCATAATATTTAAATAGCTACAAAATATAGTTACCTGAATTAAATTCACTACATAAAATCATATAACTAATTTTTGAAAATATTGAAATAGAGGACATTTAATAGTTAATCTTTTTCTTCCCTCTCCCAAACTTAAATTTTTCAATATGAAATAATATAGGTGGAAAGAAAAACTCTAAATATAAATCATAACTCAGTATTTTAGGCATTTTCATCATTCTAAAATTTTTGCAGGCCTTCTCAACATTTCTACTTCATCTGGTTTGTAATAATAGGAGCTTTCAACACATATAAATCATTAGAGAAATTTTTGGGTTGTGAAATTTTGAAATAAGTATAAAACTAAAATATTAAACAGGCATAATATTTCCTAACACAAAAACAATACTAAACAAAACAATTAAAATTAAAATGCAAAAAATAAATCACATTACATTACAATCCACAAAATACTACTCAACATCTATTAAACTACACATGCAAATTTAACTATAACACTAACTTTATAACAAAAACTAAAATTATCCAAATACAACATAATAATAAAAATGTAAGTCCAAATACACATAAACATCTATTTCTATTAAAAAAAAAATCACAGAACTAAAAGTACAAGTACAAGTACATCAATTGTATCAAATATCAAAATCCCACTCTATGTCTTCATCTCTTTGATCAGTAGGTGGATCAGGCTGATACTGAGTATAATGGGGGCACTCAGGAAAAGTAACATCAGGCTCACCTCTGTAGTGCGGGCCTGAGCTTCGTAATATGCTATCTCAAAATTTGAATGCCTCTGAAGGTACTCACTATCATAATCATGTCGACGTTCTAAACCTCCAATCCTTTCATTTATCAATTTTATGTTCTTCCGCTGTAAGGTTAACTCATTCATCAAATCAGTCAGAGTAGGGGAACTAGAAGGTGGGAGGTCATAACTTGTAGAGGGGACATCTCGACTAGTAAAAGGCTCTTGACTCCTACTCCCAGTTCTCCATTTCTCATGAGATTCATAAGTTTTTAAATTGGCCTTACTAATGGGTTTCATAGGGTAAACCCATTTTCATCTCTAGTTTCCACTCTAGAAAATTTGCAATTTGCATAAACAAGGTCAGGATGTCCTAGACCTCCACTTGTCACACTCCTTGGCGTAGTCAATATATTCTTAAAAATAATTCTGCCTACATTTATAGTTTTATTATTATGAATATAGAAGTTCAAAATAGCTCTATCTCTAGTTACCTCACTATGGTGATAAGTCGGTAACAGAGTAAAAGGAATAAAATAGTGTCACGCTTTATAGGTGTCATTCAAGATAGAAGCAGAAAAATTTACCCGTTCTCACTCGTTTATCTTCCATGTTCCTTTCCCATCAGTGAGAAAGTTAATCACATCATTCAAGGGGCCTTCCATAGTACTGAAGGATTCCTATTGGCAGTTATAAGAGTCTGAAACTTCATAAAAGGTGTTGATACAGGCGGCAGTAAATTCAACAGAAAATCTCCGTAATTGAACGATTTCATCTTCAAAATAGAATACGTTGGCATAGAAATCCTTCAAAACATTTGCATCAGCTTTATTGGTGGTGTAACAAAAGTTTTCCCACCTCCGTTCGACAATAACTCGTTCAATTTCTCCTCCCAGACTTTCAAAAACTCAATCTTGTCTACACTTCCTTCCTTTAAATATTGAAGTAAATCTTGATTGAGCTTTTGCATTGACAAAGAGAGAGTCATTGACTTCCATTCATCTCTTTTGACATGGAGCCATTTCAGTTTAATCAAATTATATAAATATTCCAAAAATTACTTCAAATATGCAAATAATGGCTTCCAATAGTAATTCTAAGAGTTCAACATTAAGATCCATGAATTTCTTCCCAAATTTTCTTCACATTCTCAAATTTTTTGAATCTCCTCAACGTGGAAGAAATCCATGGTGAAAATCAAATATTTTTAACTTGGAGTGAAACTCTTACCTTGAGATGATCAAATCCGCTGTCAAAAAGCCTTGAAATCGCCTCCCAGTCCAAGATCTCTCAAGTCCTAGGTTAAAAACGACATTTTTAGGAGGAAGGGGATGATGAATAGTGGCGGTTGACTGATCAAAATTGCAGTTAAAGTTGTTTTTTATGAGCTCGCTATTGGCATGGTCGATGGCGCTGTTGACGCGCTCTATTGGAATTTGAACTTGAGTCTCAAGAAAAATCTGCGGTCGGCGACGTCGAGGGCCCCATCGGTGGGCTCTATTGATTTTGGTTCAAATCTCAATTTTTTGCAATTTTGATCAATTTCAAGCCTTAATGACATCTTTTTAATCAATATAGACATAATTTTAAGTGACTAAATGATGTACTTAGCACAAAAAAACTTTCACAACTATATATATAAACTTCAAGGGTTATAATGTACGTTACATAACACACCTAAGTTTGGTATTTTCTCAACCTCAATACATTAATTCAGCGTCGCAATCCAAGCCACAACACTCAAAACTCTAAAAACAAAACATCCTATGCTTAGTCTCAACTATACAGAGATCTAAAAGCATAATTCTAAAGCAAAACAAATATAAAGTTCAAATCAAAATACATAGATAGACAGATAGGTAGTAATACAAATCTACTATTCTTTAGATTCAGTACTAGATTCTCCTCTGAGATCGCCCATTGATTGCACATGAATGAAGAGGTTGTAGAAGGGTTGGAATGGAAATTCTTCAATGGAATCCTCTTCTATCAATTTCATCCTCCTCATCAGTCATATCAAGCTATCTTCTAAATGTCTAGAGTCCTCAAAATGTTCCTTCATCCTCCAGTCTAAATGATCAAAGAAATTAGAGATATTATTAATCGCATTTATGACATTTTGTACCTCCTTTTGAAATTTTTTGATTCTGCGCAGGATCACCAGAGTCTTGTCAGGAACTAAAAGTTGAACTAGCACTGAATTCTGAGATGATTGATTTACTATAATGGCCATGACATTTTCATCTTCAAAAGCTGGGAATCTCTCACTTGGGTCCAAAGGCTTCCAAGGTAGAAGTACCTTTTTCCCAATTTTCATAGGACTCGTGGAACTGACTGCAAAGTGAGAAAATTGTGGAGGGGTGTCCAAGCTTATAAGTTGATCCATGAACGATCAGGCCCAAAACTGACTTCATAATTATTGATCCAATATCTATCAGCAGTCTCCTTTGGATGCAATAATTCAAAATGGCACTTTTGTTAGAAAATTTACCGATCTTCATTGTCGGTAACAGTTTGGCACAAATGAAAAAGTGTCAATGTTTTAAAACGGGATTCAGAAATTTCGTAGAAAAACTAACATACCCATTTTCTCTCATTTCCCAGTCGTGAGTTTCGTCCATTAAATATTGATAAATTTCATTCGTCTGGTTTCTCGTTGGGATGAAATTGGAATAGTGGCAGACAGGAATGTTCTCAATAATGTATAATTCATTGATTCATGCAGGAGTGAATATGATCCATCTACCTCGCACATAAGCAACTCCCAGGTTGATTCCATGTAAATTTGCATAGAATTCTTTAACCACAGAAATAACCACGGTGGCAGTAGTGTAGCACAGTACTTCCCATCTTCGTTGCACTATCGTCTCTTCAATTTCCGTAGAGGGATTATTCAATCCATGATTTACGAATTGTCGTTTCTTGATCAATCTTTTTTTCATCAGTACCTTGTTGAAGATTC